>SMDT01000471.1:0-166689 GCA_005392925.1 Aquilaria sinensis | reverse complement strand
TATTTTACCCTAGTTTAGGTGTATAAATAGGCTTATATTCTAGTTTTAAAACATAGCTTTCAACCAAAATAATATTGCTACTTTGGAGAGATTTCTCTTTGGTTCATGGCGGACTACCTTGGTGAACAAGTGTTCATGTGTTCTTGGTGTTCTTATAGTTCTTGTTTCTAGTCATAGGTTTATTAGGGGTGGGGGTCTTCAAATCCAACCTATTTGATGTCTTGTGGAGCTTGAAAACCTCTTGGGCCTATTACATGGCCTTTATAGCATTGGGGTTCGCATCAGTTGGTATCAGAGCCACAAGTTTCCATTGAAGGACATATATTTGTGTTATTGTTTCTCTTCATTTTTCTTTCAATTTTGTTCAGTAAATTCGTGTTTTAATTCTCTGTTTTAATTTTTTTTCATCTTGTTTTAGGTATGTGTCCTTTGTTTCCAGCTTTGTTTCCAATCAAACAACCAAAAACAACAAAATGAAGTCAACTAGTGCTGCCTTGTGTTCTCGATTTTAATCCGTTTGTTCTTGTTTGTTTCCTATCTTACTATTTTGTTCCCTACCATATTAATCCTTCTTGTTTTCATTATTTCTAGCATCCCAGTGTCAAGAAAACATTAAAGAAAATAAGGATCCAAGTTTAGGAAGTTCGATATCAAAAAAGTTATTTCAAATTGTGCATGTTTTCATAATTTCTTGTCTTGGCTGAAAAGAAATCTAACTTTTTGTCTTTGGTAGCAAGGAACTTCAATAAGAAATTTGTTTTAGCATCAAAATAGCAAGCAAAAAAAGAAAAGAAAAGAAAAGACAAAGAAAGTGTTGGGTTTCGAGAGCCAAACAATGCATCGGAATTTAACCGAAACCCTCTAGGATCCAAGTTAATGCTCATTGGCGTCTTCGCTGCATGACATGGTGAGCCTAGAAGGGACTTCTAGTGAGGGGGGAGCATTTGAAAAATAGATTTCCTAGGAGAGATTGCTTGAAACACTCAAAGAACAAGGGTTAGGAGGTCCCCAGAGTGTTTTTCTGGGGGAGGAGCCTCTGATGCCCAAGTCAGTATTTAGCCAGATGAAGGGTGATCAGTAGAAAGTAGATGATGCATTTCTTATGAGAGTTTCATGTCCTACTAAGGTCGTTTCCCAAGTATTTATAGGAGGGTGTCACGAAAAGCCTGCTTGACACCGCCCGCTCAGATCACGACACGTGTTCAGTTGGATTCCATCCATATCTTTGGAAATGGGGACCTCTAGCTGGCCATAGGCCGTCTTGGCCAGAAGTCAGGGCTGCGGGAGGTCTATATGTTAGGATGTGTATGAGGGCATCATGTCAAGGCATGTACGAGGGTGGCGTGTCAGAGCGTGTACGATGGTGGCGTGTCAAAGGCTCCTTAACCATTTTTGTCGTATTCTTGAGACCTCTTCGATGAAAGAGACCTCTTCGCGATGGGAGGGCTTCCTATTACGGTTGCTCTAGTTATTCGCAAGTCCCCACGGCACGGAGGACCTCTTTCAGAGGATGTTCTCCTCTGCCGAGGATGGTGAGTCTATCTCTCCCAAAGCTGGTCAGGTCATCTTACCGAGGGTGGTAGAGCACCGTGCTCCTGAGGCTAATATTATCATTCCCCGAAGGTGATGGTGGATCACCGAGGTTGAGGAGTCAGGGGGTTAGACCTTGGCTTACCGAGGTTGGTGCTGGCATTTCTCGAGGGTGATGCTCGGCCTTTCCGAGGGTGGCGTTTTGCCATAGCTTGGGGTTCTGAATGGTAATAGCCCTTTGGCCATCACATGCTCCCCCCCCACCCCCCGGTCGGAAAGCCAAAGTGATTACTTCGGCATGTAGATTCTTAAAGCACTTCGTAAGGCTCATTTATGAAGGCTGGCAGTTATCTTGGGCATGGGACACATCACTCTCTGAGGGTGTGTCTTCCCAGCCGAAGTAGTCTGTAGGTGCTAGGCCATTGGCTTTTTCCGAAGTGTGTATTCCTCCTATCAAATTTTTTTCCGCGTGCCAGCGAATCGTCATGTCTCATAATTGGCCAAGTGTGCTTCTTCAGATGAGCTTGCTTAGGCATTCGTGTTGTCAAGAGGCGTGCCTTCGTTTCCTGTGTTAGATGACACGTGTCATGCGGTGATTAGGGGATAGTTGCATCGGTCATGTCAGCCGCGTCTCTTTGCCTTCAACAGGTAATTATGGTGATGATTCACCTTCGAGGAGCAGTTATGGTGACGATTCGCCTACCCCCTTTGGCCTATATAAACCCTTCTCTTCTTTAGAGTTTCCACTTGCTTTCCTTTGCTTCTCCTGTTGCTCTCCTTTTCTCTCAAGCTTTTCAACCTTTTCCGTGGTGGTGCAAGCGGCAAAGTGATTTCTGGTGACTTTTTACGACGGCGTCTACTAATCCTGACTTCGGCAAATGTTTCGGTGGGTTTCCCTTCTAAAGGTCCCTCGGCTTCTTCCGTTTCCATTTTTTCTAGAGTCTGAATTGTTTTCTTATTTCCGAAGTCCCTTGACATTTTTTCCTAAAGCTATTTCTTTTAGCCGAACATGTTTTCCCCTATCCTAATCATGTCTATCCAAACTACTCCCGAGAGTTGGCTTCCTCTCATGTCTCATCCATGTTGTACCATTTTGGAGAAGTTAACAAAGTGGATAACTAAATTTTTTCTTCCTTCTTATGTCATTTTCCAGCTACTTCGTCCTGGCCTATTCAGCTTTATGAATAGATTGGACAAGGGTACTATTTTTTGAGCCGAAGTTAAGGCCGAACTTTGGTTTCCTTCATCGAAGATAATTTGTGACTTTTGCCAATTCCATGGCATAGCCATAAATCAGCTTCCTCCCAATTCCTATTCCTACTTCAATGCCTTTCTCTGCATGTGTGGGGTTTTCAAGATAGAACCCCACTTCATCATCTGCATGCAATATTACAAGCCCTATTCAGTTCCAAAGGGTGGCTTCTATTTCATGCTTCCTCTGGGACCTGGGAGCAAAAAATATATGTTCACCTTCGACACTAAAGATAGTTGGTGAGGGTGGAAAAGAAAGTTCTTCTTCTTGAAGGTGGCAGAGGCGTGGTCGTACGTGCCAACTAGGTAGGCCTAAGGGACGCTGGAGACAGACGTTGTTGATCCCAAGAAGTTGCTAACTACTAAGTCAGCAGCGAGGTTTGAGGACTTCGACAGCCGTATCCGAGCTGTCACCGATTAGGATGCCAAGGTCCCACCATGCTCCTTGTATCCCTTCCCCATCAGGTGGAACCTTATGACCGAAGAGGTTCTTCGGGAGCTAGGGGTGCTCAAGGAGCACAAAACTGATCTCGGTATGCTAGCTCCTACAATCAATGGGAAGAAGTCATGGCTGGTGATGCTCATTAGGAAGGAGCTCACTTATGAAGCCCTTGTTAAGAGTAAGTTGCTTTCCAAATTTTTGCTATAAGTACCCCTCTAGACTTACATTGATATCTGCATCCTTTTTCAAAGATGGATGACCAGTCAGCTGCCTTCTACAAGTCCCTCTTCCTCAAGCTGAGAAGGGGGAACAAAAGAAGAAGGCAGCCCCAAAGAGGAAAAAGGCGTTTGTAGGCAAGCCATCTTCAGCCAAGAAGACGAAGAAGGACCTTCTTCCCCCTCCTCCTAAGGACATTGTGGAGGTTGGCGACCAGCCTGTAGTCTACGCCGACCTACCACCAAAGCTAACCGTTAACTCCAATCCCCGGAATCCTACCACTTTGGCAGACATCCTAGGCTCTTCAGTAAGAGGCCCTTCTATTGAAAAACTTGAGTAGTGCAGATGAAGCAAGGGCAAACATGTTCCTGCCGAAGTGGAGGAAGTCTATGATTCCGATGATGACATTGCTGAGGTTCCACCAAGTTTGCCCCTTAGCCATTTCTTTATAAATTCCTACATGTTTAGCGTTCTCAATCTTTTAGACGTATGGCTAAGGGAAAATGTACTGATGGAACTGTGGCATGACTTTGCAGAGGAACTGGCGCCCTTAGTGTGGATGGTGGAGCATGCCTGGAAGCGGACTCTTCGGGACTCCTATATCCCAAAGGATAAGGTTCCTAGGGAGGCTTTCTAGTCTTTCACGGAGGACATGAACTTGTTCTCCGAAGACAGCCAGCAAATGGCTCCATAAATGGCAAGGGGCGTGCTCACCCAAGCAACTTTCAAATCTCTGGTAGATGAATGCCCGAATGAGGAGGTCCTCACCGCGAAGATGTCCAAACATGCTGCCCAGGTATTCTTCAAACCCTTCATCTTTTCTCCAAATTTTTCTAAGTGTTTGGTTTCCTTTGTAAAACTTCACCAAATTCCTTCTTCTCTTTTTTCTTTTTACAGCTCTTGGCATACAGCGGATATTTTAGAGCTTGGGCAGCAAAACATTCTTCGGTCCGATCTTGGGCCGAAGATCATCTGGAGAAGGCCAAGGTATTTTGTGCCAACTCGGCCGTCAAGAACGCCGAGTTGAGCAAAATAGCCAAGGAGGAGGTTGCCAAACTTCGGGAGGAGTTCTTGAAGGGTCTTAAAAGGATTTCTCCCAAAAGATGTCCGACCTCGGCATGAAGGTTGTTGAACTAACTTCAGCCAATGAGGCCTACCAGAAGGAGAAGGAGGAAGACTTTGCTCTCCTGACGAAGGCCCTTGCTGACAATGCCTATCTTCAAGCCGAGGTCAAGGCGCTGAAGAATGAGACAAAGAGGAAGAAGAAGGCGAAGAAGCTCGAGAAGGAAGTTGCTTGGTTGGAGAACGAGTTGGACGCCTTGTCCGTCGAGAAAGACAAGGCTGACCAAGCAACCAAGGTTGCTTTCCAGGATGGCTTTTGTCTAGCTCGACATCAAGTCTTGGCAAAGTACCCCGACCTCGACTTCTCCTTCCTAGCGGCTTTGGACATCCCAAAGGAGGCTCGTTGGCCCTGGTCCAAGATAGATCATCTCAACCTACCATTCGCTCTTCCTTCGGCACCGAAGGTCGCGACAAAGGATGTTGGTGATGGAACTTTTCATGATGGCGGGCTCTCTTAGGTGTCTAGGGCTTCACTTTTTCTTCTTCTTTGTGACCTTCTTCTTGTAATAAGGCTCCTTTTAATAAAATTTCTTTTTTCTTCTAAAATTCGGCTAAGTCTCAAGGCGAGTTTCTCCTTAAATAATCTCTGGTTCCAAGAGTTAGTTTGACCATTTTCGGTCTAGGACCCTCGGGGAGATATTTTTAATGCCTTTTATCAACCATGTTCGGCACAACACCAATTTTGGCAAAGCTTTGCCCGTTTTTATCAGCCATGTTCGGTTGACACACCTTCAGGGAAAATGTGTGATTTTTGCAAGTAAATACCCGCACCTTGTTCTGTTAGATTTCTTAGCTGGGGCTATTTTCCCAGAAAGCTTTTTTGTACTTAGAAATTTTTCTCAGTGTACAATTTCCTGAAAAAATTCTAAGTGTTGAATTTCTTCAGAGCATCTAAATGCCATCTGTTTTTCAATTCTCTGCCTTTGGTATCGCCAAGCTTATAGACTCTTGGCCGAACCTCGTCAAGGACCATATAAGGCCCTTCCCAGTTTTCCCAAAGTACTCCGTGAGATGGTCTTCAGGATTCAAACTCGGCCTTTTGGAGAACAATGTCTCCTTTCCCGATTCATTTTCGCCTGACATGCAAGTTCGTAGCTATGGCTATCCTTTGCTGAAAAGCTTTTCTTTTAAGCTTAGCCACTTCTCTGTGTTCGTCAATTAGGTCAAGCTTAGTTCTCAACCTGAGATCATTCCCTTCTTCATCGAACACTTGTACCCTTACCAATGGCTGGACCACTTGATAGGAATAATGGCCTCTGTGCTGAAGATGAGCGAGAAAGGTGTCTCACCTATGGCTCTTCGAGGCATTGTCCGATAGCTCCATAGCACACTAGGAAGTTCTCCTGGCCATTTTCCTTTTGCTTCCCTTAATCTCTTTTTCAAACCATCCTTTATGGTTATGTTAGACACCTCTACCTGTCCGTTGCTCTGGGGATGAGCTACCGGGGTGAAGTGCATCTTTATCCCGAGGTCGGCAGTGAATTCTTGGAATCCCATGTCAACAAACTAGGAACCATTGTCGGCGACTGTCACCCTCGGTATGCCGAACCTACATACGATGTTATTCGAGACAAATTTCTATATGTCCTTCGCAGAAATGGTTGCCAGGGGCTTTACTTTTATCCATTTGGTGAAGTAATCTACTGCGATTACACAGAATACTCCTCCGAGTGTAGTTGAGAGAGGCCCGTTAAGGTCAATACCCCATACTATGAAGGGACAAGGGTAGTTAGCCGAAGTTATCATTTCCGAAGGCAGCCGTTGGATATTGGCGTGTCTTTGGCAATTGTCACATCTCTAAACAAACTATCTCGCGTCCTTTCTTAGGGTGGGCTAGAAGTACCCCTGGCGAAGTAGTACTCCTGCTAAGGCATCAGTTCCTATGTGGTAACCATAGGCCCCCTTGTGGACTTTTTTGAGGACTGTCTTTACATCCTCTTCGCTGACACACCTTTGCAGCGGACTCGTATACCCCTGTCGGTATAACTCTTCTCCGATTAGGAAATATTGTCCGGATCATCTTAGCATTTTTACTGCTTTGCGAGGGTCTTTGGGAAGCTCCGAAGTTGTGAGATACTTTTTTATGGGATTTTTCCATCCTCTTTCTGGGGTTGCTATGCTCATTATTTCTATGCTCGGGTCACTTAGTACTTCGGTGGACTTTTTGGCTTGGCCAGAGTATCTGCCTCAGTATTGTCTCGGCGAGGCACGTTCTCAATGTGTACTACATTGAACTCTTGGATGTGTTGTGATACAAGCTCATGATACTTTGCCAAAGTTGGGTCCTTCGCACTATAGTCTCCTGCCATCTATCAGACCACTAGCTGAGAATCGCTGTGGGCCTTTAGGTTTCTCACGCCAATTCTTCTAGCAAGGCACAAACCTGCTATAAGAGCTTCATATTCTGCCATATTGTTGGTGATGTTAAACCCAAATTTGATGGCCTTCATAACTTCCATACCTTCAGGACCACGAAGAATTACTCCAGCTCCTTCATGTTCGGAGCTGGAGGCCCCATCGGCAAACAAAGTCTACTCAGGTCCGTTATTCCTGAGGTTGGATTGACTTTCTTCGGTGATAGGTTTTTCACACCCCACATAGACCTCAGCCTGTGCACTCTCAGTGCTACTCACCATTTCTACCCAAGAGTTATTTGGATACTCTTAAGTTTAGGTGTTACTAAGTACCTTTTTATTTTGGCTATTGTTTGTTAGATAGTTTTAAGTCTTATTTTCTTAAGCTAAGAGTTGAGAGGGTGCCACAGGAGGCTTATGAGTTGTTTGGAACAATTACATACAGCTTAAGTAGGGCCCAATGACTAACTTGCAACACAAGGCAAGGCTATAAATCAATATCTTGCAATACAAGCAAGGCATACACTTAATCGGTTAAGTGTCTAGGATGTGTGCTCATCAAGTGTGCTACTTTCATGAATGACAACCAAGAAGCCTACATATTTGTAGTTTTGAAAAATCAAGGTTTCCATGCACATGTATATTTATCCAAACAAAGTATCTCCAGAGGTTTCTTACATGAAACATAACCATGAGCTCATAAACTTAACATAACTTGGCACATAAGCATCCAACATATGTACCTACAAAACCATGTACAACAAAGGCTACATATACACACAAAACAGCCTAAATACAAGCATCACTAGCTTGGAAGCATTTCAAGGATGCTACAAGTCCAAAATATAGCCAAGGTTAAGTTTTACAAGCTAAGTACCCTTACCCCCTGAGAAGATACCTAAGTGTGCAAAATAGCAGCACACACTGAAGCACTAGCCCAATGACCATATTCATGGTCATGAAAGTGAACACCACAATTAGAGCCATAGTCCACACATCCATCCTGCACCTAGATGTGTCCCACAAACTACTCAAGCCTACAAAACTTATAGCAAAAGTTTTGGGCATAAACCATAACATAAGACTTGTAAGAGCAATTCAGTTAAGTCAAGTTCAGTTGGCACACATACTTCCAACAAAAAAGCACCACTAGCACACAAAAGCTAGTAACTCAAGCAAACCTACTCAAGCTGAATATCCTTTCCTGAAACAAGAAATATATATGGGCATGAGTACTAATACTCAGTAGGATTCACAAACAACCATACTTGGTTTATTTAGCTAAGTCCAAGACTTAACCTCCATAGCTTACTTGTCCTGCAAGAAAACATGGAAAACACAAAAACACAATATACACATATAGTAACCGAGACATATAAGCATAACTAAGCTATCTACAATTTGTTAGCACACACAAACAAACAATCAAACACACAACTCACACACACACCACAATTCATCATAGGCCGAAACCACTAACAAGCACCAAATTCCACATTTACACTTCAAGCACTCCAAATGTTAGTGTTGTGCTCAAAAGCCAATCATGAGATGATTGTATTTTTGCACATTGAGTCATGATATTTTATTAAGGCATTAATCCAACAATTATGTTTGTTGTTTTGTTTCTGCGTAACTTAACAAACATAATCGTAACCCTAGAATAATGATATTCTTAAATGTCCCTGGTCTAGTATTATTATGGAGCGGGTTGCAATAACACATAACGACTAGCATATGTGGAGACTAATATGAGATATGTAGTCTACATATGAGTACAAGTTGGAGAACTTGTGTACTGGACCGACCCACCATGAGAACACTACATGGATCATTATATGAGTGTCATAAGTGATTCTAATAGTGATCATGGTATATGTAGTCCTTCGACCTAAGATCATCAAGGTTCCCTACATGTGAGTCACATACTTTGATACTTTCCTTTGTTGCTCGTAACTAAGTAAACTTGAAGGAGGTCATTGGGTATGTCACATATCATGCGGAGGGATTTGTATGATCAAGATGGGATTTGTCCCTCCTATGTAACGGGAGTGATATCTTCGGGCCGCTTGATAGAGTGAGACTGAGAAAATGCATGGCCATGCTCGGATGAGTTGATATATGATATCAATGTCATCAGTTTAAGTTGGTCTACTCAATAATCAAGAAACCAAAGATTGGGCTATACGAGAGTGACACATTCCATGTCTCGTGCTTAGTTTTGATATATTGGACGAAGGGACAATGGCATATATCAATGATGATCATAAAGGTTTAGTCGAACCATCGACGATCTTGTCACTTGGGAAGCAATGATGTGTTGTTAGACACCATGATAGCCGAAGGACTATCGCCTCTCCTAGAACGTACCTCCTATCAAAAGCATGCTCGGGAGGCCTGGCACCTTCGGAGAGAGGCACTAGTACTGACCTCGGACTAGGCAAATTCCAGTGCCTCGAACTCGGGATTTAGTCTAGTACCCCAGAGAACTCCAAAGGTGCAGACAGCCCCTCGGAGCAATAAATGAATCGCCTTCGGGATAGAAGAATCAGCTACCACAAGCAAGAGAGGATTTCCCGAAGGCGGTAACTGCGAGCTAAGCAGCGCCCCGAACTGCGAGCATAACTCCCGAAGAAGGGTGTTCGTCCCAGAGAACGACCTCGCCCAAAGGACATCGGGAGTACGGCAGGAGCATTTAAGGAGCCTCTGACACATCGCCCACAGACGCACCATGTCACCTCAAACGACGCTCTGACACGCCGACGCCGCCCAGGCCTTGTCACAACCTGTCTTGGACCAAGGCTCGAGGGAGCCTACAAACAGCTACTTGTCCCCTGTGTCCAAAAGTACACAGCAGATCTGGCCGAACACGTGTCACGATCTGAACGGGCCAGACACTTCTATAAATACCAAAGAGCAGCTCCTTACAAGGGGTTGGTCAATCGGTTGAGAGGATACGAACAGGCAAGGCCACTAAACCCCTGAGTGCTCTCCTTTCTTCACCTCTCAGAGAACTAACTTGGGCGTCGGAGGCTCCTCCCCGGAAAAATATCCCGGGGACCTCCTAACCTTTCCTCTTGGGCTCTGCAGGTACCACTCCCTGGGAAACCTCCACTTCGGGCATTCTCCTCCTCAGGAAGTCCCTCTAGAAACCACCATGTCCTCCAGCGAAGACGTCTCCGGACATCATTTGGCGCCGTCTGTGGGAACCCACCCTCAGGTTGCCGTCGTTGAGACTCGGCGTTCTAAGGACAAAGGACTCCCGAAGTCCCCGTCCGCGCCTGAAGTCCAACCGGCCGCTGAGCAAACTTTTCCAGGGACTTCCACGGCCGAGGAGGAACGTCCTCTGGTCATAACCATGAGCTTCCTCCGTGACTTCCAACGCTCTGTTGTGGCTGAGATGACACAACAGATAGACAGAAGATGGCCACAACAAGCTCAAACCCAAAGGTCTCCTTCACCGGTACGCCCTCGGGAAAAGAGCCCCAAAGCAGTCCGCCGCAGTTCGGGGAGTGAAGACCCACGTGAGGAGTCTTCAACAGAAAATATGCCCCTCGGGGCACGCCTTCCAGGGCAAACGGGGCCCAACCAACCCAAAATTCGACGCCGAAGGAGCCCTTTGCCCGAGACGAGGTCACCCTCTCCCCGACGACGAAGCCATTCTCCGAAGAGGCGCCGTCAATCTCCTCCACCTGAGGAAGAACCTAGCGCCGCCGCCCTCATGGAGAAAATATTGGCAAGGCTGGACCAAGTCGAGAGGCAGGTGGCTCGCAAGCCAGTTTGGGCCAGACTGTCTGAGTCTTTTTGTGGGGATCAGTCTCCTTTCACCCGAGCTGTGGTCGAGGCAGCTATGCCAGGCGACTTCAGGGTACCTCGGCTAGAGACGTACGATGGTCGGACCGACCCACAGGCCCACCTGACGAAGTACAGACGCAGCATGATGATGCACGGAGCGGACGACGCCACCTTGTGCAAGTGTTTCGAGGTCACCCTCTCTGGGCCGGCAACCGCGTGGTACAACTCCTTGGCTCCAGGAATCATCGGGAAGTTCCAGGAGTTATCAACAGCCTTCACCCAACAGTTCATCGGGAGTCGCCCGACGGCGAAGATGCCCGTTCAAATGTTCGACATAGCGCAAAGAAGCGGAGAAACTATACGCGACTATGTCGAGAGGTTCAACAGAGAGGCTTTAAGTGTTCCAGACTTTCGGCCCGAAATACGCATCCTCGCCATGACAAGGGGTCTTCGGAGGGATTCCCAACTCTTCTACGAATTCTCCAAGGACCCTCCAGACACACTGGGCGAATTCTACCGACGGGCCGAACAGCACATGACGGCTGAAGAACTAAGAATGGGCGGACCCAGGCCCGAGCACACCCGTGGCGAAGGGCCCAGCCAGCAGGCACGCTATCCGACCGACCAGCCTCCCCGACCCCGGAGGATGCGAGGAAGGAAACCCCCGAACTTCACAGCGCTGAACACCACCAGGACTAACATCCTCATGACTCTGGAGAGGCAGGGAACACAAGTTCAGAGGCCAAGGGCCATGACCGCTGAAAATAGAAAAAACATGAAGAAGTTCTGCCAATTTCATCGCGATCATGGCCACGACACTGAGGATTGCTTCCAGCTGAAGAAGTATATTGAATCGCTGATAAAACAAGGCCAACTTCGGCGGTACCTACGGTTGCCTTCCCCGAAGGGGAGGAAAGAGGAGGAAGGAAAGGTAGAAGATGAGGACTACGACTCCGACAGGCGGAGAAACCGAAGTCCGAAGAGGCGCCCTCCACCCCCTGCGGGAGTCATACAAACAATCACGACGGGGCTCCCATCCTCGGAAAGAAAAAGGAAGGCCAGGGAAATAGCTGTCATGGACTATCAAAGTCCGGCGAAGAAGCTATCCCGAAAAGATGGTTCCACAGTCGTCTTCCCTCACGACGACCCACTCCTGATCATGGCAAGAATTGGAAACTGGGATGTCAAAAGGGTATTGCTTGATGACGGATCAAACGCTGACGTCCTATTTTCACAACTGCTGCCGAGCTTGGGCATATCCATCAGTGATCTCAGGCCTGTCACTTCACCGACCTTCGGGGTAGGACCTTCCGAGTTACCCGTCCTCGGGTGGATCGACCTTCCATTAATGATGAGAGGGACTTCGGTCAAAGGACCAGCTGAGTTGTTTGCCTCGACAATGGCGAGGTTCATCGTCATGGATGTCCCCTCATCATACAACGCCATCCTTGGAAGGCAGACGCAGGGAAATCTGCACATTCGCCCTGACGTGAGATATTTGACTGTCACTTTCGCCACCAAGGAAGGAGACGCAGAAATCTTCATAGATCAGGGCGAAGTAAGAAAGGTGTTCGTCAAAGCCCGAAAAGCCCCAGCAAACAATTCCACACAAGCTGTAGAAGCAGGGGCTTCAAAGTCAAAAAATGGCGAGAAAGAAGTTTCTGGCAAGGTAGAAATGGAAGAAGTGGAACTTATCCCAGGACGAAGTACCCAAATAGGAAAAAACTTGTCCGAAGGAGATAAGAAAAAACTTGTATCCTTTCTGGTAATGAATAAAGACCTGTTCGCCTACTCGCCGAAAGACAGGCCGGGGGTAAATCCGCGCGTAATACAACATAGCCTCAAAGTAAGTCCGGAAGCAAAGCCTGTCCGGCAAAAGAAACGAGGCATCTCAGCCCATAAAAATGACTTCGTCAAAACCGAAGTCCAACGTTTATTGGAGGCAGATGTAATCAGGGAGGTCAAGTACCCCGAATGGCTAAGCAATGTGGTGATCGCCACAAAAGAAGGAAGCAACAAACTTCGGATGTGCATCGACTTCAGAAACCTGAACAATGCTTGCCCAAAAGATTCATATCCTCTCCCGCCAATAGATCAACTGGTAGATTCAACTGCCGAATACGGGCTCCTAAGTTTCCTAGACGCCTTCAGCGGCTACCATCAAATAAAGATGGACCCCTAAGACGAAGAAAAAACAGCCTTCATCACCGAGGGGGGGACGTACTGTTACACCAGGATGCCCTTCGGGCTCAAAAACGCAGGAGCCACCTACCAGAGGTTGATGAGCAAGGTCTTTAATGACCAAATAGGGAGGAACATGGAAGTGTACGTAGATGACATGATAGTCAAAAGCAAGCTGCCTGTTGACCATGTCACAGACCTAAGGGAGACTTTTCACCAGCTCAGGACCTTCGGAATTCGCCTTAACCCCGAGAAGTGCACCTTCGGGGTAACTTCGGGAAAGTTCCTTGGGTACATGGTATCAGAAAGAGGCATTGATGCTAACCCAGAAAAAATTAAGGCTCTGTTGGAATTCCGAACTCCTGCCACAATAAAAGATGTGCAGAGACTTGCTGGAAGAATAACCTCCCTTAGCAGATTTATTTCCAGATATGGAGACCGGTGTCGAGCATTCTTCAAAGTCCTCACTAAGGTAGCAAAAAGGGAGGATGACCTCGGGAGTGATGATCGTCCTTGGAATGAGGACTGCCAAAAAGCTTGGGAAGAACTCAAAATCTACTTGGCTCGCCTGCCCACTTTGTGACAGCCCTGCGAAAGAGAACCTCTTGTGTTGTACCTCACCGTCACAGAAAAAGCAGTAAGCTCAGTCCTTGTGAAAGAGGAAGGGGCGAAGCAGTGGCCAGTCTACTATGTGAGCAAGTCCCTGCACGGCGCCGAAATCAGGTATCCTTTATTACAGAAAGCTATATATGCCTTGGTCCTGGCAGGAAGAAGGCTGCGACCATATTTTCAGGCTCACCCCATCATCGTCCGAAGTAGCCTACCCCTTCGGGACGTCATGAAGAAGGTTGACCATTCGGTAAGGCTCTCCAAATGGTGTATAGAGCTTGGCGAACACGACATCACTTACGAACCTCAGGAAAGCCATAAAAGCTCAAGCCTTGGCAGATTTCATTGCCGAGGTCCCCATTACCGAGGACAGCCACCCAAGTCCCGATGAAAATGAGCCAGAATGGGCTTTGTACGTTGATGGTGCCTCGGGCGCCGAGCACCAAGGAGCAGGGGTGATCATCAGAGGCCCCGAAGGCCTGGAAGTAATGAAGGCCATTAAGTTCAGCTTCAATGTCACCAACAATGTGGCTGAATATGAAGCCCTCATAGCGGGCTTGCGCCTGGCCAGAAAAATTGGTGTCAGAAACTTGAAAGCCCATAGCGATTCCCAGCTAGTAGTTCGGCAAACAGCAGGGGACTACGGGGCGAAGGATCCAACACTGGCAAAATACCATGAATTAGTAACGAAGCTTATTCGAGAATTCGACACCGTGCGAATCGAGAGCGTGCCTCGCAGACATAACGCTGAGGCAGATGAATTGGCAAAATCAAAAGCATATACTGAGGTGCTAAGCCAGCCGAGCATTACAGTGCTGAGCATAATGACTTCGGGAAGAAGCTGGAAAGACCCAATAAAAACATATCTCGAAACCAATACGCTCCCCGAAGACCCCAATGAAGCAGCAAAAGTGCGGAGACGCTCCGGTCGTTTCTTTCTGATTGGAGAAGAGCTATATCGGCAGGGATATGCAAATCCGCTACAGAGGTGTGTTGGCGAAGAGGATATTGAAATAATCCTCCAAGAAGTTCACGAAGGCGCTTGTGGTTCGCACATCGGAACCGACGCCCTGGCAGCGGTGATACTTCGCCAAGGATACTTTTGGCCTACCCTGAGGAAAGACGCTAGGCGGTTCGTCCAGAAATGTGGTAATTGCCAAAGACATGCAAAAATCCAGAGAACACCCTCGGAACTGGTGACTTCGGCAAACTATCCCTGGCCCTTCGCAGTTTGGGGCATAGACCTTATCGGGCCGCTCCCGACAGCGCCTGGGGGCGTGAAGTTCTGCGTAGTCGCAGTAGACTATTTCTCTAAATGGGTCGAGGCAGAACCTTTGACGACTATCTCGGCAAGAGAAGTGCACAAGTTCGTATGGAAAAACATAGTATGCAGATTCGGTATACCGAGGGTGCTAGTGGCTGATAACGGATCCCAGTTCATAGACAAAGGATTCCAAGAGTTTATCAGCGACCTCGGAATAAAGATGCACTTCGCCCCGGTAGCTCACCCCCAAAGCAATGGGCAGGTGGAAGTATCTAACAGGACCATAAAAGATGGTCTGAAAAAGAGACTGGGGGAGGCAAAAGGGAAATGGCCAGGAGAACTCCAAAGCGTGCTATGGAGCTACCGAACAACGCCCCGAAGAGCTACAGGGGAAACTCCTTTCTCGCTCATCTTCGGTACGGAGGCCTTGATCCCAATAGAGGTAGTGCGACCATCAATACGAGTGCAGGTATTTGATGAAAGTGGAAATGACCTCGGCTTAAGAACCAAGCTCGACCTCGTCGGCGAACATAGAGAAATAGCGGAACTAAGAAGGAAAGCTTTCCAGCAAAGAGTGGCCGCCGCTATAAACTTGCGAGCTAGGCCAAAAGGAATAAAAAAGGGTGATCTCGTTCTCCGAAAGGCGGAATTCGCACCCCGGAGGCCATCACACGGCGTACTTCGCGCGAATTGGGAGGGACCTTATCTGGTTCTTGCCGAAGTACGAAGAGGGGTGTACAAGCTCGGTGACGCCGAAGGCGTGGAATTAAAAAACACTTGGCATTCAGATGCCTTGAAAAAGTTCTATGCTTAGAATCTTGACGAAAGGGTTTACATTGTACAAAGTTAGAAAAATTTTCTAGCTACACGGGCTTCTGAAAGAAAGATTCTTGAACAAAAGAAATACTAAAATTCCGCGAAGATGGTCGCCAGAATAAGCATGGGTGTGATTTCCTGAAGTCCCTCGAGCGAGCATGTTCGGGACAATAGGAAATGTAAAACCTTGCGAGAATTTCTAAATACAAAGGCTTACAGAGAACCGATCTAATCTTCCGAAGTCTCTTGAGCAAACACGTTCGGGGCAAAAAGGAATGAACAATCTCACAAAAAAAGACTTAGCCAAAATTTCTTACAGGAAAGAAAAAAGTCTTTATTGACAGACAAGATCGGCTTACAAAGAAGAAGGACTACCAAGAAAGAAAGAGTACAAGGAAGGAGAAAAAGAAGGCAGAAGGGGCCTGAGATAAATTAGGGATTCTCGGCGTCCCGAGAGCCACTAGCCCCTGCATCCTTTTCCGCCACCACCCGCGCCGGAAGAGTCTGAGGCAGGTTCAAGTGCTCGAGCTTGGACCAAGTCCACCGAGGTCCCTCAGGAATATTCAGGGCCTCCAGGAAAGAAAGGTCGAGATCTGGAAACTTCAGAAGAACTTGATGACGAACGAGACAAAACCCGTCTTGAAAACCAACTTTGGTCATCTCGTCGGATTTCCTCTTCTCGACACCAAGATCATTAAGCTCCTTCTCCAGGTCTTCAACCTTTTTCCTTAATGCCTTCACCTTCTTTTTTCTCGACTCATCCTTCCCCTTCTTCGAAGAATCGACCTCGGCTTGAAGTGCGGTTTTCTCGGCCTCCGCCTTCGCCAGAAGAGCCGCAGAATCCGACTTCTCCTTTTGAAGTGCCTCATTAACCGAAGTCAGCTCCGCCACTTTTCCGCCGAGGTCGGAAATCTTCTGGGAGGAGTCCTTTATAAGTTCTTCTTTTTCCTTCGCAAACTCCTCCCGAAGGGCAGCAATCTCTGACGCCGAAGTCTGGGCCAGCTGAGTGTTTCGAGCAAGCAGGTCCGCGCACTGGGTCTGGTATTGTTCTATAGTCTTTGAAGCGGCGGCCCGGTACATCCCCTGCCTCGCCACCCGAACTCTGAGGAATCCGGCATATCCCAGCAGCTGCAGAAAAACAGAGCCAAGAATGAGACAAGGCAAAAAAGGGAAAGGCAAATGCTTAGAAGAAATCAAAGACAAAAAAGGGGCAAGGAGAGAAACACACCTGGGCGGCGTGCTCGGAAAGCTTCGCGGTGAGGGAGTCATCATCCGGATGAGCCCCCGCAAGGGCCCTGAAAGAAGCTTCAGTCAGGACCCCCTTTGCAATCTCCTTGGCCATGAGCGGGCAGTCCTCGGAGTACATGTCCATGTCCTCCGTAAAGGACCAAAACGGCTCCTTCGGAATCTTCCCCTTCGGGATATGGGCATCCCGAAGGGCCCGCTTCCGGGCATGCTCGGCAACCCAATCCGGAGGAAGAATCTCCTCTGCACGACAAAAGCAGAAAAATTGTCAAACACAAGTAGCTGCCAAAAAATTCAGAAACTAAGTGTCTAAGGCATCAAACCTGGTGGCACTTCGGCAACGTCGTCGCCAGAATCCAGGGCCCCCTCAGAAGAAATCTCCTTCCCTTTCCTCTTGCGGCGATCTTCGGCAGAAGGGGCTTCCACCAAAGCGTCCAGAAGAGCCGCCGAATTAGGGCTTGAAGGACCAACATCTGCACCGACCTCGGTCGAAGGCGCAGCAACGGTTACCTCGGGCTCCTCACCCACCTCCTCGGAAATCTCCGGCATAGGAGGGGGCACGGTCTTCTTCGATCGCTTGGCCACCGGAGGCCCCCCGCCAGCCGCCTTCCGTCTTCGGGAGGCAGCCTTCTTTGTTTGTTCGCCTTTCTCGGCCTGCCCGACGAAAAGCGATCGGTAATAGGCAGCAGTATCGTCACCCATCTCTGAAAAAGAGAGAAAACATCAGCGTAAGTCCAAGATGAAATTAAAACAAGGGGACCAGGAGATGACTTACTTTCGAAAAAATCCGCATAAGTAATGTCCTTCTGAAGAAGTTTTACCAGCCAGGAGTCCTTCCCAGCAATGGCAGGAGCCGGCATCTCGAGGTCCGTTTCGTGCTCCTTTACCACCTTCAACTCCCGAAGTACTTCTTCGGTCATCAACTTCCAGTTAATTGGAAAGGGGTAAAGGGGGCGCGGTGGGACCTCGGAATCCCAGTCAGAGACCGCTCGGATGCGCTTGTCAAAGTCCGCAAAAATGGGTGTTAACTCGGGAGTTAACAGCATCTTCAGGTCAACGACATCCATCACGAGCTTTCCCTGAGCCCACTTCATCGGGACATGCGACCAGGCCTCCTCCTTCTTCATAAAAAAGAATTTCTGTTGCCACCCTCGCCAGCTGTCCTTGTTGGCAAAGGTGAACTTGTATTTTTTGCTCCCTGACCCCCGAGGTAGCATGAAATAGAAGCCACCCTTTGGGACCACGAAGAGCTTGTAGTACTGCAGAAAAATGACAAAGTGTGGCTCTATACCGAAGACACCACACATACAAAGAAAAGCATTGAAATAGCAGTACGAGTTCGGCGGAAGTTGGTTTACGGCAATGCGATGGAAATCGCAGAAATCGCAAACCATCTTCGGCGGAGGATACCGAAGTCCGGCCTTCAGTTGGGCACGGAAAACAGTAACCTCGTCACTACGGTTTGAAAAGCTATATTGGTCCGAACGAGGCAACCTCGTAGTGACGTAGGAAGGAAGGAAGAACTTCTTTTTCCATTTTTTAAGTTTTGCAGAAGTGGTGCAGCAGGGGTGAGAAAGAAGGGGTTCCCAGCTTTCGGGAATAGGCATGACTGGCAAAAAACCGAGTTCGGGAAAAGGCAAAAAGCTATTTCGAAGAAAAAATTTGGAAAAGCAGAAGAAACTGGAAGCTAAAACCCACCAAACGTTTTGCCAAAATCCGGATTTGAGGACGCCGTCGTGAAATGATTGCCGGAAAACCACTCTGTCAAAAAGCACCGCCGTAAGAGAGCAGGAAAAACACTGCGGCAGTTGAGAGACAGGAGAGAGCAAAAGCAAAAGCAAAAGTGGGGTTATGAAGGATTAAGGGTATATATAGGCCGAGGAAGGGTAGGCGAATCGACGTCATAAGTGCTGGGCGAAGGCGAATCGTCGCCATAATTGCCCATTTTGCATAAAAAGACACGCCCGCTGTAACCGATGTAACCCTCTCCAATGACGGCGTGCCACGTGTCAGCAACCACGCCAAATAAGGAACACGCTTTCTGACGAATAGCGCGCCGCCCCAGACTGACACGCCTGGGCATGAGACGAGACGTTTCAGTGACCTACAAAGATTACAGAAAATAGGCTACCTCGGAGACACCAAGAGACAGTCTGTGCTACATCTACAGACAAAAGGTGTATCTTCGGCGCAGGTACCATGCATAAAGCCCCGAAGGGTACCCTCCGAAAGCTGACAAAAGCCAAAGTCCCTACTTCGGCTTCTAGGGGGGGCATGTGATAGCCGAAGGACTATCGCCTCTCCTAGAACGTACCTCCTATCAAAAGCATGCTCGGGAAGCCTGGCACCATCCGAGAGAGGCACTAGTACTGACCTCGGACTAGGCGAATTCCAGTGCCTCGAACTCGGGATTTAGCCTAGTACCCCAGAGAGCTCCAAAGGTGCAGACAGCCCCCTCGGGGGATTAAACGGATCGCCTTCGGGATAGAAGAATCAGCTACCGCAAGCAAGAGAGGATTTCCCGAAGGCGGAAACTGCGAGCTAGGCAGCGCCCCGAACTGCGAGCATAACTCCCGAAGAAGGGTGTTCGTCCCAGAGAACGACCTCGCCCAAAGGACATCGGGAGTACGGCAGGAGCATTTAAGGAGCCTCTGACACATCGCCCACAGACGCACCATGTCACCTCAAACGACGCTCTGACACGCCGACGCCGCCCAGGCCTTGTCACAACCTATCTCGGACCAAGGCTCGAGAGAGCTTACAAACAGCTACTTGTCCCCTATGTCCAAAAGTACACAACAGATCTGGCCGAACACGTGTCACGATCTGAACGGGCCAGACACTTCTATAAATACCAAAGAGCAGCTCCTTACAAGGAGTTGGTCAATCGGTTGAGAGGATAGGAACAGGCAAGGCCACTAAACCCCTGAGTGCTCTCTTTTCTTCACCTCTCAGAGAACTAACTTGGGCGTCGGAGGCTCCTCCCCGGAAAAATATCCTGGGGACCTCTTAACCTTTCCTCTTGGGCTCTGCAGGTACCACTCCCTGGGAAACCTCCACTTCGGGCGTTCTCCTCCTCAGGAAGTCCCTCCAGAAACCACCATGTCCTCCAGCGAAGACGTCTCCGGACATCACACCACTCATTGCTTATGATCATAAATGTGATTTATGGCCAACGTGGCAAGAGCCTATTGGGTCACACACATAGAGCTATTTGGATCATTAGAGTGCATGGGCTAATTATTTGGGTTATGGTTTCACTTTAATTTCGTATTAATAATGGGCCAAATAGTTGAGCCATTATTAAGCCCGAAATTAAATCCTAATTGGATTAGGGCTTTGAAACCCATTAGTCCTGGAAGTTGAGTCTCACTATAAATACAACTTCTAGTGAGAAATTCATAGGTCTCCTTGCCCTGGCCTCCCAAAAAGACAACCACACTCTTCTCTTGCAATTCCTTGGAGGACGCGAGCTAACACTGTGAGCACAAGAGAAACACATCTGCTGGGATGCGGTGGAAGCGTGGTGATCCCGAGAGGTTCGTGTGGATACCATAGAGAGCCTGAACATGTCAACTGTTCAGGTTTTTTGATTCAACTCTACAGTTGAGTGAGAGATCTTAACCAAAAATTAGGTATGAAAATTTTGAAACACTCGGTTTACCCCATTTCACTTTGATCTTGGAGGCTTTCTGTTAAATTCCGCTGCACTGTTTGGCTCCCAAAACCCAACAGATACGAGGGCCAGTGTCTCAAGTACCACTGCTTTTTGAGCTCACGGTAGGCTTATGGCACCTAGTGTGCAGGAAGTCCCAACTGTTATGTGAATTTCATATCATACATTCATGCATTGCATATTTTACATGTTGTTATTGCTTGAGTTGTTTGTTTTGGTTGACCACTTGTCTGTTTGTTTGTTTGTCATGGTTGCATGTTGGCTTGCTACTATCTTCTTGCAGGTACCCCAAGGGATCCTTACTGAGTACATTCACGTACTCACTCCCTTAAGTTTATTGTGCAAGTTCTAACCCTGGGCCTAGTAACTAGATGTTAGCTGTGGCCTAAGCTTTCTCTTTTGTAGGTTTTCTTCCTTGAGAATCCTTGTGATTCTAAGTTTACTTGTGTACTAAGCTATGTACTAAGTTTTATGCCTTTACAGTGTAGAGGCTAAGTGGTGCACAAGGACTAAGGAAGGGCTTGCACTTGGAGCTTTGATAGCTCAAAGGTGGGGCTCAAGTAGATGATCTTTGTTAGGTTTTTGTCTCATGTATATAGTACCTTGTGTGCTAAGGAGTTGCCTCTAGTAGGATACATTGTGATGTAAAACCATGTAGTTACTTTTGGGTGCATGCTAGTGGTGTTAAGTTTGCACAGACTATTACTTGGAGTCGAAGTAATTAGCATTTCACTGTGTTGGCACGTTTTGAGTATGTTTTAATTGAAATGCTCAAGCAATGTTTTTAACAAATAGTTTTCCAGGACAAAAGCATGCATATCTTTTACTAGGGTAGGCTAAGAAACTTGTTGCATACAAATTGTTTTAATTTATATTGACAAGTAATAGTTAGCCAATAGTAATTAAGTGGGATTCATAGTCCCTAAGGGCCTACAAGCTAAGACAATGGGGCACTGGGGTCCCGTTCCGTGACACCTAGTGTTGGGAATGGATTGGCTAAGTAAGCGTAAGGCACAAATTGACTGTGTGAATCACTCAGTCAGCATTATTGATGCTCATGGAGCTAGAGTGACTTGCACAGGAGGGTTGGCATCTAGTGCTAGGAGTTTACATCTTAGACTTATAAATACCATCCCTATAGTTGGTGAAGAACAGTATTATTCTTTGAATAGAGTGGCCGTAGATGAGGAACTTGGGAAGATTCCAGTAGCCAATCAGTTTCCTAAGGTGTTTCCGGTAGAGTTACCTGGGTTACCACCTAAGAGGAATACTGAGTTTGCAATCCATCTGCAACCAGGGGTTCAACCTATTTCAGTACCACCTTATAGGATGTTAGCTCCTGAGATGGATGAGTTAAAGAAGCAGTTGGAGGAACTACTAGAGAAAGACTTTATAAGGCCTAGTGTATCACCATGGGGAGCTCCGGTGTTATTTGTGAAAAGGAAAGATGAAACTTTTAGATTGTGCATCGACTATAGAAAGTTGAATGCAGTGACAATCAAGAATAAGTATCCACTTCCTAGAATTGATGATCTGTTTGATAGGCTCAGGGGAGCGAAGGTGTTTTCCAGAATTGATCTTCGGTCTGGGTATTTTCAGATCAGAGTTAAGGAGGAAGATATCCCGAAAACTGCTTTCAGGATGAGGTATGGACATTATGAATATACAGTTATGCCTTTTGGTGTGACGAATGCTCCAGCAGTATTTATGGAAGCCATGAATCGGATCTTTAAGCCATTTCTGGATCAGTTTGTTGAAGTTTTCATTGATGACATTTTGGTATATTCACAGTCTACATCAGAGCATGAGAAGCACCTTAGAACAGTTTTGCAAGTGCTGAAGGATAATCAGTACTATGCAAAGTTGTCTAAGTGTGAGTTTTGGTCCGAGAGGATTCAATTTTTGGGGCATATCATCAGTGCTCAGGGTTTGTCAGTTGATCCTGAAAAAGTTCAAGCAGTAGTTGAGTGGAAGAGACCAACTACAGTTACAGAGGTCAGGAGTTTCTTAGGCTTGGCAGGTTACTACAGACGCTTCATAGAGAAATTCTCTGTGATAGCTACACCATTGACAGCCTTGACCAAGAAGACTCAGAAATTTGAGTGGACACCGAAGTGTGAAGAAGCTTATATGGAGTTGAAGGAGAGATTGACTAGTGCACCTGTAATTGTTTTGCCAGATCCGAACAGAGCTTTTACAGTTTATACTGATGCATCTGGTTCTGGTTTGGCATGTGTATTGATACAGGACAGTCAGGTGATTACTTATGGTCCAAGACAGCTGAGGCCTAATGAATTAAATATCCTGTTCATGATCTTGAGCTAGCAGCAGTAATTTTTGCATTGAAGTTGTGGAGACATTACTTGATGGGGTGGTCGTTCAGAATTTTCACCGATCACAAGAGTTTGAAGTATCTGTTTACCCAGAAGGACCTGAACATGAAGTAGCGGCGATGGATTGAATACATCAAGGATTATGATTGTTTGATTGAGTACTGTGCTGGTAAAGGAAATGTGGTAGTAGATGCGTTGAGCCGGAAGTACAGGGGAGTGATCTTATCTAAGGATCAGGCTACGAACTCCTCTGAATGAGTATTGAAGGACTTTTTCTTAGCTTTGCATGAATTATGGCAAAGTCAAGAGAAATCCCTAGTCTACATTTTGGAAGTGCAGTTAGCTTGGTTAGTCAGAGTTAAAGAAGCTCAGAAGAAAGATCCATTGTTGAAGAAAATTTCAAGAGAAGCAAAACTTGGCACTATGAGGAAGGAATTCAGATACAAGGATGGAATACTATATTATGGAGATCGTCTCTATGTACTGAATGTGGAAGGGCTTAGGCAGCAAGTACTACAGGAGGCATATAGTAGTACTTTGAATATCCACCCTGGTGTTAGTAAGATGTATCAAGATCTGAAAACACATTTTTGGTGGCCAGGATTGAAAAGGGATGTAGGAGGACATGTGGCAAAGTGTTTGACATGTCAGATGGTGAAAGCTGAACATCAGAAACCAGTAGGCACACTTCAGAGTTTACCTCTACCAGTGAGAAAGTGGGGATATTTTACTATGGATTTCCTAGTGGGGTTACCAAATACCCGGAGTCAACATGATGCCATATGGGTAGTGGTTGATAGACTGACGAAGTCGTCACACTTCATACCTATCAAGATTTCTTATACATTGGAGAAGTTAGCTCAGTTGTATCTCAAGGAGATTGTGAGACTCCATGGGATACCGGATCAGATTATATCTAACAGAGATCCTCGATTTACATCACGATTTTGGAATGCTTTTCAAGAAGCATTGAGGAGCAAGGTTAGTCTCAGTACTGCTTTTCATCCTCAGACTGATGGGCAATCTGAGAGAGTAATTCAGACTTTGGAGGATATGCTACAGATGTGTGTCATTGATTTCAGAGGTGATTGGGATCAGCATTTACCACTGATTGAGTTTGCTTATAATAACAGTCATCAAACTGTTATTGGAATGGCACCATATGAGGCTCTGTATGGAAGGCGATGTATGACACCTTATTGTTGGGCAGATCCTACAGATAAGGTAGTTATTGGACCTGAAATTATAGCTGACACTACAGCTAAGATCAAGTTAATTCAGAAGCGAATTAAAGCAGCCAATGACAGGTAGACCAAGTATGCAAATTTGAGGAGAAAAGACTTGAGTTTTGAAGTTGGGGACAAGGTACTTCTGAAAGTGTCGCCCATGAAAGGAATTAGCCGTTTTGGGCAAAGGGGCAAGTTGGCTCCTAGATATATTGGACCCTATGAAATATTGGAGAAGATAGGGAAAGTTGCTTATTGGTTAGCATTACCACCTAACCTATCTCAAGTGCATAACGTGTTCCACATTAGTCTACTCAAAAAATGGATAGTGGAACCGGGACAGGTAGTTAATCCTTCAGTGATACATATTCAAGAAGACTTGACCTAAGAGGAGGAACCCTTTCAGATACTTGATAGGCAAGTAAAGAAATTACGGACTAGGTGGATTTCGATGGTTAAGATCCTTTGCTCTAACCATACTAAGGAAGAGGCTACCTAGGAGACAGAGCAGGATATGCTGAAAAGGTAAACTAGTATTTTTCTGGAGTTGCAGCAGAATTTGGGGGACCAAATTCAGGAAGGAGGGGAGAATGTTATGGCCCTCCCAGTGGGAAGAGGAATTGAGGAAGGTAAAGTGTTTTAAATTATGTTTAGAACTTTAATTCAAGTTTACATAGTAAGAATAGAGAAATTTAGCAAAGTTATCTAAGTTCTGAGAAGAATAAAGCACTGAACGAAGTTCAGGGGCAAAATGGTAATTTTGCATCCTGAATAGCCGGGACAAGTCCCGAGTGTTTTAAAATGAATTTTTATAACTTAACTTTCAACCTTAACTCAAACTTAAAGAATAGACAAGAATTTAATCAAGAATCACTAAGTTACAAAGATGGGGGACTTAATTGCATTAAACTTGAAACCTTGGTGACCTTGATGCTAAGTAAGGGTTTAAGAAGGGAAAGAGAAGGGGGAGGCTGCCATAACCACGTTTTCATCCTTCCCTCACTCATTTCTCTCTCAAATTAAGCTTGGAATCAAGTGATCTTGGTGTCAAGAGGTACAATTCAAGGTGTATAAGCTTGGAGGAGCCAATTTCAAGCTTGGAATCATGATTTTGAAGCTTGGAAGGATGTTTTTCCACATTCCCTATTTTTGAACGAGGTAAAAGATGTTTTCTTGATTGAATTCATGTTTGTTAGTTAGTTTGAAGCTTGGGTTTTGGTTAGAGAGTGAAGTTTTGGTGATTAGTGCTTTGTTTTTTGATTGGAACTTGTGTAGAACTTTGGTGAGCTTGGTTGAACAAAAAGGGGATTGATTCTTGCTTGTTACTTTGAGTGGAGGTAAGGGAGATATGTTTTCAAGTTCATTTAACGCCAATAGCTTGAGTTTGGTTGAAGAATTTGAGTGGGTTTAACTATGGCATTAGTTAAAGGTTTTGGTTGAATTGTGGTGGACTAGAGGAATTGGGAGGATTGGATTGATGTTACAAGACATCATTACTTAGCTTGTGATAGTTGGTTATGTTCTATGCAACATGTTCTATGTGTGTATGAAATTTGGAGGCATTCCATGCATGTTTGATATGTGTAGGAATCATCTAGAGTTCATAGCAGTAAAATGCGCCAATTTCTTCATTTCTGTAGATTGGCGATGCGTCGCCAACTATAGGTCGACCTCAGCGTCGCGTTGCCAATCCAGTGAAAGTTCACAAAACGTTACCAACTGTGGCGATACGTCGCCACAGACAAAATGCCCAAATTTTCATATTTTGCGAGCTTGATCCAAGTGACACCTAATGTCACACCTCGCTCAAGCCCTGGCCTATAGGTTTCTAAATTAACTCAGAAGCCCAACTCCAAATTTTAGTTTCTAGCATTCGGCCAAGCAAACCATGGCAACATTAAGTCTTATTTTCTTAAGTTGAGAGGCCTGGGAGGTGGCCCAGGTGGCTTTAAAACAAGTCCAACAATACTTGCAGCGAAGGCAAGGCCCAATACCACTAACTTGCAAAACAAGCAAGGTTTTAATTGAATACTTGCATACCAAGCAAGGCAACACTTAATGAAGTTTTTAAGTGCATAATTGGTGTGCAATCAAGTGTGCTATCTATATGACAACCAAGAAGCCACATTATTGGTTTAGATTTTGAAACCATAAGTTAATATGTACATGATGCTCTCGGTCAACAACATACATATAATGATGCTCAACATTTCCATAAGACTAGGCCCATAACTATTCACATAAAAGTGCCATACATTGGCCCAAAATATTCAGCATACATGTACAAGCATAAAGCCATCCATAAGCCCATACATAACTTGGCATACAATCCCAACAAAAGCATCACAAGTCTAGGCATCAAGGACTACACATATGTACACAAAAAGGGTAGTCTACCTAGAGTCCAACATGGCTACATGCCATGAAACCGAAAGCTAAACATGCCAAGTTATTACATACCAAGACCATTAATGGTCAAACAGAACCTTGAGAATTCCATACAAAAGCACACACTACAACACCAACCCAATTGCCTGATTCATTGTCATGAAAGTAAATACTATGATCAGAGCCAAAGTCCAAGTGTCCATAGCTTTTCCTAGACAAGTCTCCAACTATAGCCTGCATACTTATCACATAAGTCTCGGCCAACCAAGAATATAAGACTTGTAATGTACTAGAACTAATAAGCCAAGCACACATTGGCACATACCTCGCTAAACAAGCAAACAAGCACTAAACACAAGTACAGAGCAAACTAGTGCTACTCAGGCCGAATGTCTTTGCCTGAAAATAAAAGCATGGGCAGTGAGTAAAACTCAGTAGGATTCACTTATACATATTCAACTCTAATAAGAGTCTATTTAGTTAAGCTGAGTATTCACTCAAAGCTTATCCTCCCATTAGCTAGCTTTACCTGCAAAACAAACACAAAGACAAGGAAAACCATGCATATACATATACAAGATAAATAACCATGGCATAAAATCCACAATACCATAAGTGGGGTTAGCAAGCACATGGAAAGCACCAAAGCACACAAGAACACACACACACTCCACATTTTGCTCTCGGCCCAAATAATCATACATGTACCCATGTGCACATTGCACACAAAACACCATCAAACCATCCACTTCCACTTAGAGCTCCAAAATGCTAAGCAAATAGGCCACATTTACTTGCATTTCTAGTACATGTACATTAGTTAATTAGCTAATCAACAATTCAACCGAGTGAAAACTCAATAGCCCATCCAGCAACTAAGGTCATTTGGCAAATTTCAACCATCACTTAGTCACTCTAAACACTTGAACCATGGTAATTCACCAAGCAATATCAAGTGTTAGTGAACCCTACCTCAATAGCTTTAGGTCTCAAGCCAAACTTCAAATGCCCAAGTGTTCTTCAATCACAATGCCTACCATAACAATACATAGGCATCAACAACACTTACTCATGGACTAACTACCATGATTTCAATGAAGAACACTACAATATACAAGCTTAAGCTCTCGGTCACAATGCCCAATTCCACATATTTGTGTTATCCATCAAACTAACTCATTACATGATCATCTAATCAATCATCAATGAACATCACTCATGGCATTATTACCATGTAACCAAGTGAATAACACTCAAGTAAACTAATCCAAGTTTTCGGCCAAAATGCCCATTTTCACATAATAGTGTTCTTTATCAAACTAGCCCATTACATAAACACCTAATCATCAATGAACATTGTTCATGGCACCAATACCATGTAATCAAGTGAAGAACACCAAATTACACTACTTCAAGCCCTCGGCCATAATGCCCATTGCCAAACACTAATGTTCTTCATCAATCCAATCCAACATACAATCACCTAATCATCATTAATCAACGTTCATGGCACCATTACCATGTAATCAAACGAAGAACATAACATTACCTCAAAATGAGCTTCTCGGCCAAACACTAACTTGCATACATCACATTGATGTTCCTTGCTCAAAATTGCCTAGCATAAGATCAAATAGGCACTAATTAACCCTAATCATGGACTAATTTCCATGGAACTCAAGAAGAACACCAAGATTACTCATCCAATACTTTCAACCAACAACCAACTTTCAAACCAACATCAAACTTGTTCAATTAACTCAATCTAACAACAATTGAGCTTCAAAATCCCTTGTTCATGGAAGAAATACCATGGAAATCAAGAGATACAAAGAATACCTTGGAACCCTAGCTTGATTTGGCTCGGCCCTTCACCAAAACTCAAGAACAAAGCTTGATTCCAAGTAGTCTAAAGCCGAAACAAGTCTTCCAAGCTTGAATCCTTCAAATACCCTCAAGATTTCTTGAATTCAAGACCAAAGTGTGGATGAACTCTCATGGAAGAGCTCTCAGCCAAGCAAGAGCAAGGTAACCCGAAATGAACAAATGGCCTTGACTTAGTTTCGGCTGAAAGACACATGTGATTTAGTTAGCAAATATACTAACTTTTGTCTCCCATTTCTTTGCATGAAACAATGTAGTCCTTAGCTTCATATGATCACAAGGCCGCCACTAAAACTTGGGTCCAATTGACATTTAGATCACTTCATGGCTTATAATGCCATGCAAAAAACAAACACAAGTACCAAAGTACTATAATTACCCATGTGTAACCGGCCATGTAACTAGAATAAAAACTAGTTAGTTTAACTAGTTAACTAGTGAATAGTTCTTTAGTGGTAGACAAGACTTGACTAGCAATCATTATTGTCTACTAGTTTTGGTCTAGTCTTGCACTAGTCATCCAATAAACTTGCATGGCCGAAAATGCCAACTTTAAGTTTGTAGTTTTAATTGTACCACTAATCTGAGTGTACAATTTGATCCTCATTCTCTGTTTTCTGTCAGTTTTCCATAGTCCAGCTTCTAGGTGCAGTTAAGGCCTGAAGGTTTCTAGTTTTGCACATAGATCACTGTACCAGTTTATATAGTTCTCCTCACTCTCCTTTATACTTTTCTTTGTTTTCCATTGTTTTTCTTGGCCTAAGCCAAGCACTTAGGAGGTACCTAACAATTCCTCCCTCCTTAAAGAATTTGGTCCTCCAAATTCTTCACCAACCTATGGTACAGCTGAGGGTATTTAAAGGCAATTTCCTGTTCCACTTCCCAGGTTGCCTCTTTTGGAGTGTGGTTACTCCACTGCACCTTAATCATAGAAATCCACCTACTCCTTAACTTCCTGGTATCTCTGGCCAGGAACTGGATTGGCACTTCTTCATATGTAAGGTTGGGTGCCACAATTACAGCTGCAGGTGTTTCTATCTGCTTGTAACTTGGAACATACTTTTTGAGTAAACTCACATGGAACACATTGTGTATGTTCCCAAGTTCTGGTGGCAAGTCCAGCTGATATGCCACATTTCCCACTTTGGCCAGTATCTGGTATGGCCCAACATATCTGGGTGCTAGTTTCCCCTTTTTCCCAAATCTGATTACTCATTTCATTGGAGAAACTTTTAACCACACCCAATCTCCTTCCTGGAATTCCAGGTCCTTTCTCATTTTCAAGTTTGCATAGGCTTGCTGCCTATCATTGCAAGTTTTGATCCTAGCTTGGATCAGTTTAATCTTCTCAGTAGTTTATTAATAATGTCTGGTCCCAATTCTAACTTGTCTTCTGGCTGATGCCAGCAGTGAGGAGTAACACATCTCCTGCCATATAAGGCTTCATAAGAAGCCATTCCTATCACTAAATGATGGCCATTATTATAGGAAAACTCTATCAATGGGAGATGCACATCCCATTCACCCTGGAAGTCAATTACACAGCATCTCAACATGTCTTCCAGAGTTTGTATAGTTCTTTCTGTTTGTCCATCAGTCTGAGGATGGTAGGCAGAACGAAACTTGAGCTTAGTGCCCAATTCCTGATGCAGGGATTTCCAAAACCTAGAGACAAATCTAGGATCCCTGTCTGACACTATGTCATCAGGTATTCCATGTAATCTCACGACTTTTCTTATGTAGAGCTGTGCCAATTTGTCCAAAGAATCAGTAAGATTCATGGGAAGGAAATGGGCTGCCTTGGTCAATCTATCCACAATGACCCAAATGGCATTATGCCTCCTCCTTGTCAGTGGCATGCCCATTATAAAATCTATAGAGATGGATCCCCATTTTCTCTCAGGAATGGGTAAGCTCTGTAGCTTTCCCCCTGGTCTCTGGTGCTCCACCTTCACTTGTTGGCATGTTTCACAACTAGCCACAAGTGTATTAATATCGTTCCTCATATAAGGCCACCAAAAATAGGCTCTAAGAGCATGATACATCTTTGTGGCCCCTAGGTGCATACCCAGCTTACTAGAGTGAGCTTCCTCCAGTATTTGAATTCTTAGGTTGCCCTTTTCAGGCATATACAACCTATTTTGGAAATGTAGCACTCCTTGCTTAAAGGAAAAACCTTGAAATAGTTCTCCCTTATTCTTGCCAGAAATTAAGTCTAGCTCTTTATCACCAACTTGAGCTTTCCTGAAAAGCTCTTTCCATTATGGTGTAATAGTGAGTACTTTCAACTACTCACCTTCCTTAGCTAACCATTGGTTTGCCAGGGGAGTAATATTCAGGCTTTCTGCCTTTTGCTCAACCTCACCACCTTTGAGTATTCCAGTATAGTTTCTACTCAAGGCATCTGCCACTACATTGGCTTTTCCAGCTGTGTATTCAATTACACAGTCAAAATCTTTCAAATATTCCAACCACCTTCTTTGTCTCATGTTCAAATCCTTTTGAGTAAGAAGGTACTTGAGACTTTTGTGGTCTGTAAATACTTGGAATTTATTACCAAGAAGATAGTGCCTCCATTGCTTAAGAGCAAATACCACTGCTGCCAATTCCAGATCATGCACTGGATATTTCTTTTCATGTGGTCTCAATTGTCTAGACCCAAAAGCAATTGCTTGCTTTTCTTGCATCAAAACACAGCCTAGTCCTACATGAGAGGCATCTGTAAACACCTCATATTCCTTTTCAGGGTCAGGCAAGACTAGTACAGAAGCTGAAGTCAGCCTCCTCTTTAGCTCTTGAAAGCTTTCCTCACATTGGGTTTCCCAGACAAATTTCTAGTTCTTTCTAGTTAATTGAGTCATAGGAGCTACTAAAACAGAAAATTTTGGAACAAATCTTCTGTAATAGCCAGCTAACCCCAGGAAGCTTCTGACTTCCTTTACACACTGGGGCTGCTTCCAATCAAGGATTAATCTTACCTTTTCAGGATCTACAGCCAATCCTTGATCATTTATTATATGACCCAAAAATCCAATTTCTTTTGTCCAAAATTTGCATTTACTCAGCTTTCCATAAAGTTGATGTTCTTGGAGCAAGCCAAGCACTACTTTAAGGTGTTCTTTATGAGTTTTGTCATCCTTGGAATATACCAAGATATCATGAATAAACAGCACCACAAAGTGGTCTAGGTGTGCCCTGAACACCCTCTGCATTAAGTCCATAAAGAATGCAGGTGCATTAGTGAGCCCAAATGGCATCACTGTGTACTCCAAATGTCCATACCTAGTTTTGAAAGCAGTCTTAGGTATGTCCTCCTCCCTTACCCTTAGCTGGAAATATCCAGACCTTAAATCAATTTTGGAGAACACTTTTGTTCCTTTTAATTGATCAAACAAATCCTCTATCCTTGGAAGAGGATACTTATTCTTTATGGTCAATGCATTTAGTTTTCTGTAGACTATACAGAGCCTAAGGGTTCCATCCTTCTTTTTCACAAACAGCACAGGTGCTCCCCAAGAAGACACACTGGGTCTAATGAACCCTTTTTCTAGTAATTCATCCAACTGCTTCCTGAGTTCTACCATCTCAGGGACTGCCATTCTATAAGGAGCAGTAGATACTGGTGCTGCTCCTGGTACGAGCTTAATTTCAAATTCCACCTCTCTCAAGGGTGGCAAACCAGGTAAGTATGTGGGAAAGGCCCCTTGGAAATCTTGAACTATGTGTATTTTCCTAAGTTCATCTGATGCTTCCTAGTCATTAAATCGCAGGCATTCTTGCTCACTTTCTGGAGTTATCATCTCCAGCACTTTTAAGTGGCAGTCCATAGCCAACTCTAAGGGCTTATCCAAATCAAATACTGTTCCGCCAGGCAATAATAATCGTCTGGCCTGACAATCCATAATGATTCTATTCTCCCCTAACCTGTTCATGCCCAAGATCACATCATAACCATGTGTCTCTAACACTATGAGGTTATTTCTCAGTTTCAGCTTGCCTATCTGTATCTCACAGTTTTCTACCATATAGTAGGCAAACAAAATTTCATTGCCAGCTGTTCTTACCAAGTGCATGTTGTCCATATACTTTACTTCTAGATTCATGGCCTTAACCAAGCTTGTAGCTATTATAGACAATAAAGCTCCAGTATCAAATAAAACAAATACTAATTGGCCATTAAGGTAAATTGTACCTTTCAAGGCCCTTCTGCTAGTCTTGTGCTGACTAGTCTCCTTCTCAGCCTCTGGTGTTTCTTGTCCTCTCCTGGAAGATTCCAGTTGAAACACCCTTCCTGGAAGAGTACCAGGCCTTCTTTGCTCCTGAGGTACTCTGGGCGCCAGCCTCCCAACCTGGGCTGGCCCTTGAGTCCTTAGCTGGGGCATAGGCATCTGTGCCCTAGGTCCTCTGGGAGTAAAGTTTCCCAGCCACTTCTTGCCACTTTCACCCCTCTTTGGGCAATCCCTCACCCAGTGGTCTGGGGCTCCACACCTATGGCACCCTGTGGAAGCTTTAAAACATGGCTTGTTGCCATGAAACTTTCCACATGTGCTGCACTGAGGACCATACTGTTGTGGATGTAGTCCTCTTTCCTTCTTATTCTCCTTCCTGCTTCCTCCTGCATCTCTTTCTTCTCTCGGCCTCTTTGATTGCTGTCCCTTCTTTGTTCCACTTCCATTTCTAGGCCCACTTTTGAATTGGTCCTGGAATTCCTGCTCCAGAGCCAGTGCACTCTGCATGACTGTGTAGTAGTCTCTGGCTCCAATTGCTCTGAGGATTTGTCTCAGCTCAGGTCTTAGACCCCTAATGAACCTCTTGGTTCTCAGCTCCTCCTGTCCTTCATACTAAGGGGCATACCTGATCAAACTGTTAAATCTCTACTCATACTCCAGCACACTCAACTCCCCCTGCTCCAGTTGGTCAAATTCAACTTGCTTCTGGTCTCTCTGTGCTTCACTAACATACTGCTGACGAAAGACCCTGAGGAAATCAGCCCATCTCATAGCTCTCCTCCTGTCTGGAGGCCTCATCTGATTCCTCTCCTGATAACTCCTTTGTACCGCCCTCCACCAGAGTTCAGCATTTCCTTCTAGCCTGAAAGTGGCTAGCAGTACTCTCTGTGTGGAAGTAACCTCCATCCTTTCCAATATCTTCTCTATCTAATATACCCAGAACTCTGCCTCCTCTGGGTCACATCCTCCTCTGAAGACTGGAGGTTTCAATGCTAGGAACCCCTCCAACTGGCCCTCCTTTAGTCCTCCTCTACTGTGCCTTCTCTTACTCTCCTCTCTGCTATTGGATTTACCCCTGGATGATCTGCTTGATCTGCTCCTCATTGTGGTCTCCTCAGTAGAGGGTTCAGTCCCCCTGGAGTATATATATGCATCTCTCTCCTCAATGTCTGGGCTATCATCTTCCTCTTCCTCTTCAATTCTGGGCTCCTGCCTCACTTTAGACCTCATCCTTCTGGCCCTTGGGTGCCTTCTTTCCTCATCTACTTTTTCCTCCTCTTGGTTTCCTCCAGCTCTGCTAGATTGGTCATAACCCACTGGCTCTTTGCCAGGCCTCCTTCTTCTCCTTCTCCCTTCTGCTTCTGCTGGTTCTAACTCTTCCTCATTCTGGGCTTGGCCTCTAGCCAAGGATTGCATTCCCAGCACAAGTTGAGCCACAGTGGCATGTAGTGACTCCATCATCACTTCCATTCTCCCCTGTCTGTCTCTACTAGGTCTAGGTGCTTAGTACTTGGCAGTGGGCTCTGCGGCCACATTATATTCCATTTCTTCAGCCTGAGTTTCAGGCACATTTTCTTGCAAGCCCTCTGCATTATGGGCTGCAATACCTTCTACTTGTCTCAGGGAATCCCTGTCCCTGCCCCTGGTTCTCATCCTGCACTCTCAATTGCAGATATTCACATATATCCAAAATAATACAAGTATTAAATAAGTTAGACCTAAATGAGACACTATTTAGGCTAAGCTCTGATCATAGTATCAAGCAAGCTCTGATACCAAACAAAGCCTGTCACACCTCGCTCAGGCCCTGGCCTATAAGTTTCTAAATTAACTCACAAGCCCAACTCCAAAATTTAGTTTCTAGCATTCGGCCAAGCAAACCATGGCAACATTAAGTCTTATTTTCTTAAGTTGAGAGGCCTGGGAGGTGGCCCAGGTGGCTTTAAAACAAGTCCAACAATACTTGCAGCAAAGGCAAGGCCCAATACCACTAACTTGCACAACAAGTAAGGTTTTAATTGAATACTTGCATACCAAGCAAGGCAACACTTAATGAAGTTTTTAAGTGCATAATTGGTGTGCAATCAAGTGTGCTATCTATATGACAACCAAGAAGCCACATTATTGGTTTAGATTTTGAAACCATAAGTTAATATGTACATGATGCTCTCGGTCAACAACATACATATAATGATGCTCAACATTTCCATAAGACTAGGCCCATAACTATTCACATAAAAGTGCCATACATTGGCCCAAAACATTCAGCATACATGTACAAGCATAAAGCCATCCATAAGCCCATACATAACTTGGCATACAATCCCAACAAAAGCATCACAAGTCTAGGCATCAAGGACTACACATACGTACACAAAAAGGGTAGTCTACCTAGAGTCCAACATGGCTACATGCCATGAAACCGAAAGCTAAACATGCCAAGTTATTACATACCAAGACCATTAATGGTCAAACAGAACTTTGAGAATTCCATACAAAAGCACACACTGCAACACCAACCCAATTGCTTGATTCATTGTCATGAAAGTAAATACTATGATCAGAGCCAGAGTCCAAGTATCCATAGCTTTCCTAGACAAGTCTCCAACTACAGCCTGCATACTTATCACATAAGTCTCGGCCAACCCAAAAATATAAGACTTGTAATGTACTAGAACTAATAAGCCAAGCACACATTGGCACATACCTTGGAAAACAAGCAAACAAGCACTAAACACAAGTACAGAGCAAGCTAGTGCTACTCAGGCCGAATGTCTTTGCCTGAAAATAAAAGGATGGGCAGTGAGTAAAACTCAGTAGGATTCACTTATATATATATATCTTCAACTCTAATAAGAGTCTAATTAGTTAAGCTGAGTATTCACTCAAAGCTTAACCTCCCATTAGCTAGCTTTACCTGCAAAACAAACACAAAGACAAGGAAAACCAAGCATATACATATACAAGATAAATAACCATGGCATAAAATCCACAATTCCATAGGTGGGGTTAGCAAGCACATGGAAAGCACCAAAGCACACAAGAACACACACACACTCCACATTTTGCTCTCGGCCCAAATAATCATACATGTACCCATGTGCACATTGCACACAAAACACCAACAAACCATCCACTTCCACTTAGAGCTCCAAAATGCTAAGCAAATAGGCCACATTTACTTGCATTTCTAGTACATGTACATTAGTTAATTAGCTAATCAACAATTCAACCGAGTGAAAACTCAATAGCCCATCAAGCAAGTAAGGTCATTTGGCAAATTTCAACCATCACTTAGTCATTCTAAACACCTGAACCATGGTAATTCACCAAGCAATATCAAGTGTTAGTGAACCCTACCTCAATAGCTCTCGGCCACAAGCTAAACTTCAATGTCCAAGTGTTCTTCACACACAATGCCTACCATAACAACAAATAGGCATTAACGACACATGATCATGGATTAACTACCATGAAGTCAATGAAGAACATCAAGCTACACTAACTCACTCTCTCGGCCAAAATGCCCAATTCCATATATTTTATGTTCTTCATCAAACTAACTCAATACATGATCATTTAATCATCCATAAACTTTACTCATGGCACCATTACCATGTAACCAAGTGAAGAACACCTAATTACACTAATCCAAGCTCTCGGCCATTATGCCCATTTTCACAATTTAATGTTCTTCATCAATTTAATCCATCATATAATCACCAAATCATCAATAAACCTTATTCATGGCACATTTACCATGTAATCAAAAGAACATCACGAGTTTACCTCATTTCAAGGATTCGGCCAAACAATAACTTCCACACTTTGGCGTTCTTCACCCACAATGGCCTATCACAAGAACAAGTAGGCATCAATTAACTTGAATCATGGATAAATTTCCATGTACACAATGAAGAACACCAAGCTATATCAATTAATCCTTTCGGCCAAGACTAGGTTTTCACATCAACATATCAAATGCTCAATTCACCTAGCTTAACATCGTTTAAGCACTCAATATCCTTGTTCATGAAAGAAATACCATGGATTCAAGGAGAATAACAAGAAATACCTCAAACCCTAGCTTGATTAGGCTCAGCCTTCCTTGAATCTCCAAGAACCGAAGCTTGATTTTAAGTGACCTAATGCCGAAACTAAGCTTGCCTCCTTCAATTGTCTCCAAACATGCTTGAGTTCAAGATCAATTTGAGAGAGAAAGCTCAAGAATGTAGACTAGCAAGCTCTCGGTCAAGAAAGGATGAACAAACCCGAAATGGCAAAGCAAGATAGTCTAAGTGTCCTTAGTCAAAGCCAGACTCAGGACATTTGTATAGTTTTTGGCAATTATGCTAGCTTTTGCTTCCATTTTCTTGCATGAAGCAATGTAGTCCTCCACTTCACATGATCACAAGGCTGCCACTAAAAATCATGTCCAACTTGACATTTAAGTCAGTTCATGGCCTATAATGCCATGCACACCACAAACACAAGTACCAAAGTACTATAATTGCCCATGAGTAACCGGCCATGTAACTAGGATAAAAACTAGTTAGTTTAACTAGTTAACTAGTGAATAGTTCTTTAGTGGTAGACCAGACTTGACTAGTAATCATTATTGTCTACTAGTTTTGGTCTAGTCCTGCACTAGTCATCCAATAAACTTGCATGGCCGAAATGATCAACTTAAAGTTGATAGTTTTAATTGTACCACTCATTCAAGTGTACAATTTAATCCCCTTTCTCCGTTTTCTGTCTGTTTTTCCATAGTCTAGTTTCTATGTGCAGTTTAGCCCTAAAAATTTTTAGCTTTACACATAGACCACTATACTAGCTTCCATAGTTCTCCTTATCCTTCCTTTATGCTTTTCTTTGTTTTCCTTTGTTTCTCTTGGCCTAAGCCAAGCACTTAGCAGGTACCTAACACCGAATGAGTATCAAAAGGATGTTGAAAGCTTAAAAGAAAATTCTCCAAGTAAAAAAAGAGGAGAGAACTACCTGAGCAGTGTGCTCGGTCATCCTTGCGGCAAGGATCTCCTCGTTGGGACATTCGGTAATGAGCGACTGAGAGGTGGCGCTTGTCATCATTCCCGTCGCCATTTGAGAAGCCATCAACTGGCTATCCTCAGAGAACAGGTTCATGTCCTCGGTGAACGTCTAGAAGGGCTCCCTCGGCACCTTGCCGTGAGAGATCCGCTTGTCCCGAAGAGCCCTTCGCCGGGCGTGAGCGTCCATCCAGGGCGCCGCAGGCATATCCTCTGCAAGTTTACACCGAAGTTCCGTCAGTACGTCATCCCTTAGCCATTCATCCAAAAAATTGTAGAAACGAAAGATACTAAGGTTTGCAGAAGAATGGCTAAGGAACCAACCTGGTAGAACTTCGGCGACGTCGTCTTCAGACTCGTCCTCCCGGACTTCACCAGGAATGTTCTTTCCCTTCCTTCTTTTGCTCTCTTCAAGATCCTGAGAAAATCTTTGCTCAGAAGAAGGCTCGGCGGGAAGAATGGGGCTCAGTGCTACCCCAAGAAGTGCAGAGTTCGAAGGAAGGTCTGCCGGCGTTGAAGGAAGAGCAGGAGATTGGTCCTGCACCTCCACAATGACTTTGGGGGAGGGAGGAGTAACAGCCCTAGTCTTCTTGGCCCGAGAACGCCCGCTGCCCCTCGTCTTCTTCCTCTTAGCAGCCGCCTTCTTGCGCGTTTGCTCCCCCCTCTAGGCCTGGCTGAGGAAAAGTGACCTGTAGTATTCAGCATATTGATCGCCCATCTCTGCAAAAGGAAAATATATCAGCGTAAGTCCAACAGGGAAAAACATATCGAAACCCGGGAAGAAACTTACTCTCGGCAAAATACTCATATGTGATCTCCCCCCGAAGGAGCATGACTATCCAGGCCTTCTTCCCCGGAAGAACGGGCACGGGCAAACCGAAGTCACTCTTGTGCGCGTTCACCACTCCCATCTCCCGAAGAACCTCCTCGGTCATAAGGTCGCACTTAATGGGAAAAGGGTAAGGTGAATGCGGAGGGACCTCGGGGTCCTAGTTAGCCACGGCCCGGATGAGCTTATCAAATTGATCAAACCCGCCAACCAGCTCTCGAGTCAGGAGCCTCTAGGGGTCAACGACATCCATCTTCAGGGTCCCCGAAGCCCATTTGGTGGGCACATGATGCCATAGCTCGGGGACCAGCAGGAAGAAAAACTTCTTCTGCCACCCCCTTCAGCTGTCCTTGTTGTCAAAGGTGAAGGTGAACTTTTTGCTCCCAGACCCTCGGGGAAGCAGGAAGTAAAAGCCACCCTTCGGGACCGGGTGGAGTTTGTAGTACTGCATGAAGAAAAGAAAGTGGGGCTTTATCTTGAAAACCCCACACATGCAGAGAAATGAGTTGAAGTAGGAGTAAGAATTTGGGGGAAGTTGGTTCACGGCGATCCCGTGGAAATTGCAAAATTCACAGATCATGCGGTGAGGATGGTACCGAAGACCGGCTTTTCAGTTGAGCTCGGTAAACGGTAACCTCATGCAAACTTGGCATAAAGTTGCAGGTGCCCGGGATGGACATCCTCAGGGCAAGGTAAGAAGGAAGGTAATACTTGGCCATCCACTTCTTCACCTTCTCCGGAGTGGTAGTGCAAGGATGAGATTCGAGAGGAAGAAAACTCTCGAGGAGAAGTCGAATAATTGGCATCGGGGTCAGATCAGACATTTCTCACAAAAAGAAGGATGACTCCGGAAGGGTAAGGAGACAAAGAGACCTAGGAAAACGGCCTCGAAAGAAAGAAGAGAAAAGAATTACAGAAGAGAGCACCCACCAAAAGTCTTGCTAAAATTACTGAACGCCACCGCAAAAATTTCTGAAAATCGCTCCACCGCAGAAACCGCTGCTGAAAAGAAGGAGAAAGGCAAGAAAAGGTTCTAGAGCAGATGAGAGCAAAAGCAAAGAGTGAGGCAAAGAATGAGCCAAAAGGTATTTTTATAGACCAAGGAGGATAAATGAAACGTCATCATTGTTATCCCTCGGAAGCACAACAGACTCATCACTACTCCTCAAAGGCGAAGAGATGCGATTAAGTGTGACCGGCGTAACTACCCCGCCATCCACCAGCGGCCACGTGTCATCCAACGCGAAGAACTAGGGCACGCCCCTCTGACATCGTGAAAACCCAGGCATGCTTATCCATAACTGACATGTTTGACCAAAGGGTGCGATGGTTCACGAACCTATAGCAGAAGAAAGCAAAAGCCAGAGCCGCACATACCTTGAGACCGCAGAACTAGGGGAAGGTACCTCGGCTATGAAGGAATGCCTTTTGAAAAAGAGCAACTTCTTGAGTAAAACTCCAACCACAAATTCGGTAAAGAAGCCTTCCCAAAAGCATGAAGCCGAAGTCTCCGCTTCGACTTCCCAGGAGGGGGCATGTGATAGCCAAGGTGCTGATCACCCTTCGGAGGCACGGGTTCAGGCAAAGCATCAACCTCGAAATAGAAATCACCCACCACAGAAGGAAGGATGCTTGACCTCAGGAAATCCAGTCTAGGCGTTTCTCCATGCCGGGAAGCGACAATGCTGATCTCGGGGGACGGACAAGCTATCCCTGGAAGTGGGGCTGTCTCCAGGAAAGGTCACCTTCGGGAGGTACATTCTTGCAATATCAAAAGTGACCTCGGAAGACAAGTTCTCCGAAAAGGTTTCTTCTACCGAAGGAGATCTCGGGAGTACAACAGGAGCATTTATGGAGCATTTAAGGAGCCTCTGACGTATCCCCGATAATCCGCCCCCCCCCCCCCCCCCACCCCCCCGGTCGCGTCCTGACACGCCGCCTGCAGGGACACCCCAACACGCCACTCTCGGGTCATCTCAGAGCCTTAGCCTGGCAGCCCATGCCGACTAGGAGTCCTCTATTGCCCAAAAGACGTGGAAGGCATCTTGCCGAACACGTGTCATGATCTGGGCCGACCAACCGAGAAGGACTTTTACTATTCATCCCTCCATAAATATTTGGTAATTATTCCAGGTAAAAGGAGGACATTAATTTGAGATAAGATACATCTCTGCTCTTTAATCGTCTCATTACCTCAAAAATACTCACTTGGGCGTCGGAGGCTCCTCCCCGGAAAAACACTCCGGGGACCTCCTAACCCTTGCTTCCTATCATCTTCAGGCGATATTCTCAGAGTACGTTCATCTCGGGCCTTCCACCATTTCTACAAGCTCCTGCCGCCTTCACCATGACACACGAAGGAGATGCTGAAGGGGATCAAAAAGGCTGTGTTTGAGCCCCGAAGACCATATCACGGTGTCCTTCGGGTAAACTGGGAAGGGCCTTATTTGGTCCTTGATGAAGTTTAGCAAGGAGTCTACAAGCTCAGCGATACCGGAGGTGGAGAACTGAGGAACACATGGCATTTAGATGCTTTGAAAAAATTCTAAACTTAGAAATTTTTCCAAGGAAAATAATCCCACCAAAGGAGTCTAGCCGAACAAGGTGTAAGTACCTATGTACAAAAGTGATACATCTCCTCCGAAGGAGCAACAACCGAACATGGCTGATAAAAATAGGCAAAGCTTTGCCGAAAGATATTGGCCAAAACTAGTGCTAATTATGCCGAAGGTGGTTATCTAGATAATAGGCACGAAGGATACTTACTATCTTATCGAGGGACCGGATAGCCAAGGTGCCAATCACCCACCGAAGACACGGGTTCGGACAAAGCACCGACCTTGGAAGAGAAATCACCCACCACGGAAGGAAGGATGTTTGACCTCCCCGAAATCCAGCCCCAGCGTTTCTCCATTCCAAGAAATGACAATGCCAACCTCGGGGGGCCGAGTAAGCCATCCTCGGAAGTGGGATAGTCAACGAGGAAGGTTACCTTCGGGAAATATACTCCTGTGATACCAAAAGTGACCTTAGAAGACAAGTTCTCCAAAGAGGTCTCCTCTACCAAAAAGGGGCCTCGGGAGTACGTCATAAGCATTTAAGGAGCCTCTGACATATCCCCGATAATCCACCCCTAGTCACGTCCTGACACACCGCCTGCAGGGATACTCTAGCACGCCACTCTCGGGTTTTCCAGAGCCCTAGCCTGGCAGCCCATGCCGACTAGGGGTCCTCTATTGCCCAAAAGACGTGGAACGCATCTCGCCGAACACGTGTCACGATCTGGGCCGGCCATCTGAGAAGGACTATTGCTATTCACCCCTCTACAAATACTTGGTAATTATTCCAGAAGAGGGGGAGGACATTATATGAGATAAGATATTTCTTTACTCTTGATCATCTCATTACCTCCAAAAAAAATACTCACTTGGGCGTCGGAGGCTCCTCCCCGGAAAAACACTCCGGGGACCTCCTAACCCTTGCTTCCTGTGACTTTCAGGTGATCTTCTCAGAGCACGTTCGTCCCGGACCTTTCTCCATTTCCATAAGCCCCTGTCGCCTCCACCATGACACACGAAGGAGATGCCGAAGGGCATCATCTGGCGCCGTCTGTGGGAACCCACCCCCAGGTCGCCGTCGTTGAAACTCGGCGTTCTAAGGACAAGGGACTCCCGAGGTCCCCGTCCGCGCCAGAAACTCAACCGGCAGCCGAACAAACTGCGGCAGGGACTTCCTCGCCTGAGGACGAACGTCCACTGACTATTACCATGGCCTTCCTGTGCGAATTTCAGCGCTCTGTTGTGGCCGAAATGACGCAGCAGTTAGACCAAAGGTGGCCACAACCAACCCCAGGACGAAGGCCCTCTTCACCGGCACCTCGGCATGAGAAGAGCCCCCGATCAACTCATCGGAGCTCGGGAAGTGGGGATCAACGCGATGAGTCCTCAACGGAAAACATACCCCTCAGGGCGCGACTTGTGGGAGAAACGGGGACAAAGCAACCCAAGGCCCCTCGCCGAAGGAGCTCCACCCCTGAGGCAAAGTCACCGTCTCCCCGGCGCCGAAGCCATTCCCCAAAGAGAAGACGTCAGTCTCCATTCCCAGAAGCCTACCGATAGCAAGAAGAAGAACCTAGCGCCACACTCCTCATGGAGAAAATTCTAAAGAGGATAGAAAGAGTGGAGAGACAACTAGCTCGGAAGCCCGTCTGGGCTAGATTGTCAGAAACCTTCAATGGAGATGAGTCACCATTCACCCGAGCAGTGGTCGAGGCACTTATGCCAAGCGATTTTCGGGTACCTCATCTGGAAACCTACGATGGCCGAACCGACCCCCAGGCTCATCTGACCAAGTATAAGCATAGTATGATACTGCAAAGAGCTGATGATGCTACCTTATGCAAATGCTTTAAGGTCACCCTTGCTGGGCCGGCCATGGTGATGCCCCAAAGCATCTTCGTTTGTTGTCATGTTGACAGGTGGAGAGACTTCTTGAGGAGGCGAGCGCCTGGAGCTCTGGTTTCCCAGCTGGGTGTGCCTGAAAAGCTCAAAGGAGAGGTTAGGAGGTCCCCGGTTTGCTTTTCCGGGGAGGACCCTCCGATGCCCAAGTCAGTTTTCTGAGTGAGAGTGGAGGAAGAACACTAAGGGATCAAGTGTCTTGCCTGTTTTGTGTTTTCTCAGAGGGAGGAAAATGCCCCATCCTTTGCCCAGTCCCTTTTCCTAGTATTTATAGGAGTAGATGGTCCGTTCAGATCATGACACGTGTTCGGTCGGATTTGATTTGTGCTTTTGGACCTAGGGGACAGGCAGCCGTTTGCAGCCTCCTTTAGCCCTGGACCCGGACAGGTTGTGTCAGGACTGGGGCGGCTGCGGCGTGTCAGTTCGCCGTTCTGATGTGACGTGTAGGGCTTGTGGGCGACATGTCAGAGGCTCCTTAAATGCTCATACCATACTCCCGAGGTCCCCTGGGCGAGGTCGCCCTTCGGTGCGTGCACCCTCTTCGGATTCTATCCGTCCTTCGGTGTGAGCACCTCTTTCGGGATCTATCCCATAGTTCTGGGAGTTCCCTTGATGGACACCTTCTGCGGGACTCACACCCATAGTTCGGGGATTCCCTTGTTCAGGTGTTTCTTGTTCGGGGAAGATCCTCTTCGGGGTAGTCAGTTTGGCCACTCGATGGAGACGGTGTTGTCCTCGGAATTCCTGACGAGCTAACCAAAGTCTCGAGCTCATAGTGTTTGACTTCACACCTTCCGAGGTCAGTGAAAAGATCCTCTCTTGGGTGACGTCAGACTCCTCGGCGAATATTCTGGCAGGGAGTTACTACCGAGGAGGCAATAGCCTTTGGCTATCACATGGCTTGGTACAACTCGCTGGCTCCTGGAGGCATCATGGAGTTCCAAGAACTATATGCTGCCTTAATACAGTAGTTCATCGGGAGCCACCCAACGGCGTAAATGCCTGTCCAAATGTTCGATTTAGCACAGAAAAATGGTGAAACCATACGCGACTATGTCAAAAGGTTCAACAGGGAAGCCTTTAGTGTCCCAGATTTCAGGCCGGAGATACGTATCTTGGCCATGACACGAGGACTTCGGAGAGACTCCCAGCTGTTCTACGAGTTCTCCAAAGATCCCCTTGACACGCTCGGTGAATTCTACCGAAGCACGGAGCAACACATGACTGCCGAAGAACTCAGAACGGGAGGCTCGAGGTCCGATCATGTCCGCATCGAGGGGCCAAGTCGGCAAACTCGTTACCCAATTGAAATAAGTGGGCGCCTTTGGAAGTTTAAGGGAAGGAAACCCATTGCCTTCACTCCCCTGAGCACCACGAGGATGAACATCCTGATGGCGATGGAAAGGAAAGGGACTCAGATTCAACGTCCGAGGGCCATGACCGCGGACAACAAGAAGAATATGAAAAATTCTACCAATTCCATCGAGACCACGGGCATGATACCGAAGATTGCTTCCATCTGAGGAAGTACATAGAGACACTGATAAAGCAAGGACAACTTCGGCGTTACCTGCACATACCCTCCCCCAAGGGAAGAAGGGAAGAAGAAGGAAAGGTAGAGGATGAAGAGTACGACTCGGACAGGCATCAAAACTGAAGTCCGAAAAAGTGTCACCCGCCCCCGGCAGGAGTAATACAAATGATCACCACAGGGCTACCGTCGGCGAAAAGAAAAAAATAGCCAGAGAAATTTCAGTAATGGAGTACGGGAATCCATCAAAGAAGCTCACCTGAAAGGACGGATCCACCATCATTTTTCCCCATGACGATCCTTTGCTAATTATGGCAAGGATAGGAAGCTGGGACGTCAAGAGAGTATTGCTTGACGATGGCTCAAACGTAGATGTCCTATTCTCACAGCTACTACCAAGCTTGGGGATATCGATAAGCGACCTCAAATCCGTCACTTTTCCTACTTTTGGAGTGGGCCGTCCGAACTTCCCGTCCTTGGATGGGTAGATCTTCCTCTGATGCTGAAGGGAACTTCAGCAAACAACAGAAAGGAGCTGTTCGCTTCCGTAATGACAAGGTTCATCGTCATCGATGTCCCTTTGTCATATAATGCCATTCTTGGAAGGAAACCTCAAGGAAACTTGCACATTCACCCAGATGTGAAGTACCTAACAGTTACCTTCGCCACCAAGGATGAAGATGTTGAGATCTTCATTGACCAGGGGGAGGTGCGAAAGGTGTTTGTAAAGGCGATAAAAGCCCCGGGGACAAACTGTGCACAGACTATAGAAATGAAGGCTCTGCCCGCACAAAGGTCAGAAGAATGAAGAACAGAGGATCTCGAGAAAGTAGAAACGGAAGAGATAGAGCTTGTCCCAGGCCGAAACGCCCGAGTAGGGAAAATTTGGCCGAATGAGACAAGGAAAAGCTTGTATCTTTCCTACTAATGAATAAAGATCTGTTCGCCTACTCCCCAAAAGACATGCCTGGGGTAGACCCTAGCATAATACAGCATAGCCTCATAGTAAACCTAGAGGCAAAGCCGCTCCACCAAAAGAAGTGAAGCCTCTCCGCTCACAGGAACAACTTCGTCAAAACCGAAGCCAACACCTATTGGACGCAGGAGTAATCAGGGAAGTCAAGTACCCTCAATGGCTAAGCAATATAGTCATCCCCACGAAAGAAAGGAGCAACAAGCTCTGAATGTGCATCGACTTCCAAAATGTAAATGATGCTTGTCCTAAAGATTCGTATCCTCTCCCGCCGATAGATCAACTGGTGGACTCGACTGCTGAATATGGACTCCTGAGCTTCCTAGAAGCTTTCAGTGGATACCATCAAGTCAGGATGAACCCCGAGGACGAGGAAAAAACCACCTTCATCACCGAAGTAGGTACGTATTGTTACGTAAGAATGCCCTTCGGGCTCAAAAATGCAGGAGCTACCTACCAGAGGCTGATGAACAAAGTTTTCAGTAGTTAAATAGGGAGAAACATGGAAGTCTATGTGGATGACATGATAGTCAAAAGCAGATTGCCTGGCAGCCACATTGTTAACCTGGAGGAAACTTTCCACTAGAATGAGGCTTAGTGCCACCCCGAGAAGGCTAGGGTCTGAAGTAAGGTCCGCAGGCGTCAAAAGAAGAGCAGGAGATTGATCCTGGACCTCTACAATGACTTCAAGAGAGGGAGGAGTAACAGCCCTAGTCTTCTTGGCCCAGCATGGCCCGCTGTTGCTCGTCTTCTTCCTCTTAACAGGCGCCTTCTCACGCGTCTGCTCCCCCCTTTCGGCCTGGCCGAGGAAGAGCGACTTATAAAAATCAGCAGATTGATCGCCCATCTTTGCAAAAGGAAAAAGTATCACCGTAAGTCCAAAAGGAAAAAAGGTATCAAAGCCAGGAAAGAGACTTACTCTCGGAAAAATACTCATAAGTGATCTCCCCCCGAAGGAGCATGACTATCCATGCCTTCTTCCCCGGGAGAACGGGCACGGGCAGACCGAAGTCACTCTTGTGCGCGTCCACCACTCCCATTTCTCAAAGAACCTCCTCGGTCATATGGTCCCACTTGATGGGAAAAGGGTAAAGTGAACACGGAGGGACCTCGGGGTCCCAGTCTGCCATGGCCCGAATGAGCCTATCAAATTGATCGAATGAGCCAACCAGCTCCCGAGTCAGGAGTCTCCGGGGGTCAACGACGTCCATCTTCAGGGTTTCGAAAGCCCAACTAGTGGGCACATGGTGCCATGGCTCGGGGACCGGCAGGAAGAAAAAATTCTTCTGTGATCCCCGCTAGTTGTCTTTGTTGTCGAAGGTGAAGATAAACTTTTTGCTCCCAGACCCTCGGGGAAGCAGGAAATAAAAGCCGCCCTCGGGACCGGGTGGAGTTTGTAGTACTGCATGAAGAAAAGAAAGTAGGGCTTTATCTTAAGCACCCCACACATGCAGAGAAAATAGTTGAAGTAGGAGTAAGAATTTGGGGGAAGTTGGTTCTCGGTGATCCCGTGGAAATTGCAAAATTGACAGATTACGTGGTGAGGAGGGTACCGAAGGCCGGCTTTCAACTGAGCTTGTAAACGCTAACCTCATACGAACCTGACATAAAGCCGTAGGTGCCCGGGATGGGCAACCTCGGGATGAGATAAGAAAGAAGGTAATACTTGGCCATCCACTTCCTCACCTTCTCCGGGGTGGTAGTACAAGGATGAGATTCGAGAGGAAGAAAGCTCTCAGGGAGAGGTCGGACAGTTAGCAACGAGCTCGGATCTGACATTTTTTACAAAAGAAAAAGGACAACTTTGAAAAGGGTAAGAAAACAAAGGGACCTAAAAAAAAATGACCTCGGAAGAGAGAAGAGAAAAAGAATTAAAGAAGGGAGCACCCACCAAAGATTTTGCCAAAAAATTGAAATGCAGTTGTAAAAATTGCCGGAAATCGCTCCACCGCTGAAACCGCCACTGCAAAAAAGGAGAAAGGCAAGAAAAGGCCCTAGAGCAGATGAGAGCAAAAGCAAAGAATGAGGCAAAAAATGAGGCAAAAAGCGCTTATATAGACCGAAGAGGGTAAGTGAAACGTCATCATTACTATCCCTCGGAAGTGCAATAGACTCGTTATTACTCCTAAAAGGTGAAGAGACGCAATTAGTGTGACCGGTGTAACTTTCCTGCCATCCACTAACGGCCACATGTCATCCAACGCGGAGAACTAGGGCACGCCCCTCTGACATCGTGAAAATCCAGGCCCGCTTATCCATAACTGACATGTTTGACCAAAGGATACGACGGTTCATGAACCTACAGCAGAGGAAAGCAAAAGCAAAACCTGCACGCACTTTGAGGTTGTAGAAAGAATTAGGGAATGGTACCTGGGCTATGAAGGAACGTCCTCTAAAAAAGAGCAACTTCTTAAGTAGAGCTCCAACCACGAGTTCAGTAAAGAAGCCTTTCCAAAAGCATAAAGCTGAAGTCTCCGCTTCGACTTCTCGGGAGGGGGCATGTGATAGCCAAGGTGCCGATCACCCCCCGAAGACACGGGTTCGGACAAAGCACCGACCTCAGAAGAGAAATCACCCACCACGGAAGGAAGGATGTTCGACCTCCCCGAAATCCAGCCTCGGCAATTCTCCATTCCAGGAAAAAACAATGCCAACCTTGGGGCACCGAGTAAGCCATCCTCGAAAGTGGGGGTGTCACCGATGAAGGTCACCTTCGGGAAATATACTCCTGCGATACCAAAAGCGACCTCAGAAGACAAGTTTTCCCAAGAGGTCTCCTTTACCAAAAAGGGGCCTCAGGAGTACGTCATAAGCATTTAAGGAGCCTCTGACATATCCTCGAGAATCCGCCCCCAGTCACGTCCTAACACACCGCCTGCAGGGATACTCTAGCATGCCACTCTCGGGTTTTCCAGAGCCCTAGCCTGGCAGCCCATGCCGACTAGGGGTCCTCTATTGCCCAAAAAATGTGGAACGCATCTCGCCGAACACGTGTCATGATCTGGGCTGGCCATCTGAGAAGGACTATTGCTATTCACCCCTCTACAAATACTTGGTAATTATTCCAGAAAAGAGGGAGACGATATATGAGATAAGATATTTCTTTACTCTTGATCATCTCATTACCTCCAAAAAATACTCACTTGAACGTCGGAGGCTCCTCCCCGGAAAAACACTCCGGGGACCTCCTAACCCTTGCTTCCTGTGACTTTCAGGTGATCTTCTCAGAGCACGTTCATCCCTTACCTTTCTCCATTTCCATAAGCCCCTGCCACCCCCACCATGACACATAAAGGAGTTGCCGAAGGGCATCAGGACTTAGACTGAAAATAGTTGAACTGACCCTCGGTACTAAAGATAGTATAGGAGAAATATGTCCTGGGACTTAGCCAAATTTTGGAGGAAATTTTTTTTTCATTTATGCCTTGGTACAACAAGGAGAAGTTTACAAAGAAAAGGGAGAAGGAAAAAGAAAGCCTATTCGGGGTCCTGGACGCCTAGGGGACCTCATCATCTTGAGCTACTTAACCACTAACCTTCTCTGTCACAAGCTTCAACGTCGCAGGAAGAACAAAGGGAAGTTTGAGGTGCTCTATCTTTGAGCATGCCTAGTGGGGCCTTTCGGGGATGTCCAGGCCCACCAAGAAGGAGAGGTCGAGGTCGATGTACATGGCCAGAACTTGGTGCTGAGCCAAGCAGAAGCCATCTTGGAATGCAACCTTGGTTGCTTGATCAGCCTTGTCCTTCTTGACAGCCAGTCATCCAGCTTGTTCCTCAGCTCTGTGACCTCCCTCTCCTACTTCTTCATCTTCATCTTCTTCTTCTCTTTCTTCAGCGCGTCAACCTCGACTTGAAGTTCCGTGTTGTTTGCAAGGGCCTTTGTGAGGACTACAGGGTCCTCTTCCTTCTCCTTTTGGTAGGCCTCATTAGCGAAGATAGCATGATAACCTTCGTGCCGAGGTCAGACACCTTATTGGAAAAATCCTGAGAGAGCTCCTCCTGACCCTTCAAGAACTCTTCCCGAAGTTTAGCCACCTCATCCTTGGCTATCTTCTTGAGTTCACCATACTTAAGAACTGAGGTGGCACAAAATGCCATGGCCCTCACCAAGGACTCTTCGATTTGAGATCGGACTGAGATATCCACTATACGACAAGAGCTGCAAAAAGAAAGACTCCGAATAAGGGTCAAAAGGCTATATAAGCTTAGAAAAATCTTCTAAGTCCCAAAAAGCTGAAAACTTACTTGGGAAGCGTGTTCTGATATCTTCACGGTGAAGACCTCCTCATTTGGGCACTCCTCAATGAAGGACTTAAAGGTGGCGTTGGTGAAGATGCCCTTCGCCATCTGAGGAGCCATTTTTTGGCTGTCCTCATAGAACAAGTTCATGTCCTCCATGAAGGTCCAGAAAGGCTCCTTCAGTACCTTGTCCCTGGGGATATGGGAGTCCCGAAGGGCCTGCTTTTGAGCGTGCTCCACCATCCATGCAACAGGTGCTTGCTCCTTGGCAAAATCACCCCGATGTTCCATCAGCACATTATCCCTTAGCCTTTCATCTATAAGATCTAAAATGCCAAAAATTCCCAAAATCATAGAAAAATGTCTAAGGGGCAAACCTAGTGGAACCTTGGCGACATCCTCCTTGGAGTCACTGACCTCTTGTACATCGAGAGGGACCTACTTGCCTTTCCTTCTTCGGCGTTCCTCGAGCTTTTCAGCGGAAAGGCCCCCTGTCAAAGTTCCCAAGGTATTAGCCACAGTGATGGGGCTTCATGGAGGCAAGCTGATGCACGACTCCGATGGTGGTTCGGCATGAACCGAGGATGGGTCCTGCACCTCCACGTCACTTTCTGGAGGGGGAGGAAGAGAGTCCTCCTTGGCCTTCTTTGACTACTTGGCTAAAGATGGCCATCCCACCAATGTCTTCTTCCTTAATGCAGCTTTCTTCCTTTGCTACTCCCTCTTCTCGGCTTAACCGAGGAAAAGGGACATGTAAAATGTAGCGGATTGGTCACCCATCTCTAAAAATGAATGACATCAGTGTAAGTCTAGAGGAGTACATATAAAAAAATCTAGAAAATGATTTACTATCAACATGGGCTTCGAATGTAAGCTCCTCCCAAATGAGCATCACTAGCCATGTATTCTTCCCGTCAAAAGTAGGCTTTGGCATGTTGAGGTTAGTTTTGTGCTCCTTGAATACCCCCAGCTCCCGAAGGACCTATTCGGTCACAAGATTCAACTTGATGGGAAAGGGGTACAAGGTGGTTGGAGGGACCTCGGGGTCCCAGTCCACGATAGCTCGAATGCGGCTTCTTTGGGTCAATGACATTCGTCTCCAGCATCCCTGAGGCCTACCTGCTCAGCACATATTTCCATGCCTTGTCCACCTTCATGAAGAAAAACTTCTTCTACCATGCTCACCAGTTGTCCTTGGTCCCGAAGGTGAACGTATACTTTTTGCTCCCAAATCCCTGAGGTAGCAACAAATAGAAGCCGCCCTTCAAAACTGGGAACAGTTTGCAGTACTGTAGAAAGATGATGAAGTTGGGCTCTATCTTGATGACCCCACACATGCAGAGGAAGGCATTCAAAGGAAGTTGGTTCACGGCTATGCCATGAAATTGGCAGAACTTGCAAACCGTCTCCGGGGGAGGGTACCGAAGTCCGGCCTTCAGTTGGGCCCGAAAGAAAGTAACCTCATCCAAATGGTACACGTAACCAACTAGGCCTAGACTAGGTAGCCTGGTAATGACATAGGAGGGAAGATAAAACTTAGCTGACCACTTCTCCAGTTTCTCCGAAGTGGTGCAGCATGGGTGAGAGTCGAGAGGAACCCAATTCTCGGGAATGGGATGACCAGTCAAGAGTGGGACTGAAGAAGACATGTTTGGAAGAAGGAAACAACTTCAGGAAAGAAAATCGAAGGACTTCGAAAGAAGGAGGTGACTTCAAAAATGTAGAAAAGAGTATAAACACAGAAAAATGAAGGACTTCTGAAAGGAGGACCCACCAAAACTTTTGCCGAAGTCAGGATTTGTGAACGCTGTCGTGAAAACTAGCCGAAAATCACTCCGTGACTTGCACCGCTGCAAAAAAGTGAGAAAAGATTGAGAGCAAACGAGAGCAAAATGGAAGCGAAAGAAAGCAAGTGAGGAGAACTTAGAGGAGAGGAAGGTTTATATAGGCAGAAGGCGGTAGGCAAATTGTCACCATAATTACCGCTCAAAGGTGAACAGACGTGGTTGATGTAACCAATGCGACTGTCCACCAATTACCACGTGATACGTGTCACTAAATGCAGGAAATGAAGGCACGCCTTCTGACAACACAAAGGCCCAGGCAAGCTTATCCAAAGTGATGCGTCTGTCTGATTACGAGATGTGACGATTCACTAACCTGCAGTAGAGAATTAAAAGGTGAATACACACTTCAGAAATACCAAGGGCCTAGCCAAGAAATGAGGAGTGACACTTATAAGCTACCTCGGCTAGGAAGACACACCTTCGGAGAATGAAGTATCCCCTGCCTAAGAAGGCCAATAAGCTACATCTATGGTAACTGCTAGCTTCCACAATGAACTCTACGAAATGCTCTCAAAGACTCTACTCATCGAAGTTACAACTTCGGCTTTCCGAGGGGGGCATGTGATAGCCAAATGGCTTACACTTGGATAGCTTCTAAGGATGACTAACAAGTACCACCCTCGGAGGTACATTTGACCAGCCTCGAAGAATGGATCCTCACCACCCTCTACAAGTAGTCACCACCCTTGGCTGCTGACACTTCCACCCTTGGGGGCACATACCGTGCCATCATCGGTCAAGTGATCTAGCGACCTCGGGAGGCCATCTCCCCATCCTCGGTAGAATAGCGCATTCCTCGAAGGTCCTCTACCCTACTGAGGAACCTCACACTACGACCCTCGAGAGCAAAAATTGAACCGAAGAGGACCTATTTGCCGATGTTGGGTTTCGGGAGCCAAACAGCGCAGCGGAATTTAACCGAAACCCTCCAGGATCCAAGTGAAACGGGGTAAACCGGGTGTTCAAAAATTTCATACCTAATTTTCGGTTGAGATCTCTCACTCAACTGTAGAGTCGAATCACAAAACCTGAACAGTTGACGTGTTCAGGCTCTCTATGGTATCCACACGAGCCTCTCGGGATCACCACATCTCATGATTGGCTTTTTGGGCACAATACTAACAGCCGAAGGGGTCTTACTCCCTGAAGAGGGCCCATCACCGAAGGAGTTCTCACCCAGATGAGCCAAAGATGGTTAGGAGCCTCTGACACACAAGCCTCCCACACACCCTTGACCTCCAGTCAGAACGACTACAGCCAACTGGGGGCGCTTATTCTCGTACGTACGGATCAAATCCGGCCTACTACGTGTCATAATCTGAGATGAGTTGTAGCGGAGGCCTTCTCCTCATGACCTCCTATAAGTAATTGTGAAGAACCTTGGTAACAACACAAGAGACAGAAAACCCTAGCTATCTTCTGCTCTGCGTTCCCTTTTTCTTACCTTCATTCTCTAAAATAATGACTTGAACGTCAGAGGCTCCTCCCCCAGAATCATACTCCGGGGAGTCTCTAACCTTTGTTTTTCTGAGTCTTGTAGCCACCTTCCTGCTGGAAGCCCTTCTCCAAGGCATCTTCACACCGGAGGTCCCTTTCCCAGACACCTTCATACCGGAAGTCCTTCTTGTAGCTACACCATGTCACACAATGAGGATGCTGCCGGGCATCAAATAGGATGTAAATCTCCTATTAATGGATATCTTTTATAATAATGGTTACTACTTAGTAATTGGAATGGCCCTATTTGAAGCTTTATAAGGCAGAAAATGCATCACTCTACGTTCCTAGCATCAGCCAGAAGATAAGCTAGTGTTGGGACCAGATATTATTAAAAAAACCATTGAAAAGATAAAAATGATTCAAACAAGAATTAAGGCTACTAATGATAAACAGCAGTTTTATGCAAACTTGAAAAGAAAAAGAGACCTGGAGTTCCAGGAAAGAGACTAGGTGTGGCTTAAGGTTTCTCCTATGAAAAAAGTAATAAGATTTGGAAAGAAAGGAAATTGGCTCCCAGATATGTAGGGCTATATCAAGTGTTGGCTAAAGTTGGAAGTATGGCATACAAATCAGACTTGCCACCTAAACTTGGTAATATACATGATGTATTTCATGTAAGTTTGTTTTAGAAATATGTTCCAAGTTCTAAGCAAGTGGTGGCACCTGCTAATGTACCTAAAACTCCAAAACTTTCATATGAACAGATACTTATTCAAATCCTGGGAAGGGACACTAGAAAATTGAAAAGCAGATGGATTTTCATGATTAAGATTCAATGGAGTAATCATACTCCAGAAAAGGCAAGCTGGGAACTGGAGGAGGAAATTGCCAAATGTTACTCTTATGTGTACCCAAAACTTATGAAGAATTTGGACGGCCAAATTCTTTAAGGAGTGGGGAGTTGTCAAGACCCTCATGTTAGTGTTTGGCCAAGGCCAAAAATGAAAAATAAATGCATTAAAGCAAAATAGGGGCTTGAGTAAAAAGGATTAATATCATGGGTAGGCTTACCAAGGCTTATTGGGTTTGATTTGTGCAATAAAAATGGCTTATAGTGGAAGTATTGTAAAACAAAGTTTAAGGGCTGAATTATTATTATATTTGGGTGCCTAAAACTAAGTGTATGTTTTAATGATGGACTACATGGCAGCATGCAAAGAAATGATATAGCTGAGAAGGGCATTACGCCCAATTTTAAGCCACGTGGCCATTAACTGGAAATACATGCTTCCACTAAGTCTAATGGCATGATTTTGGGTCAAAGCTCCTAGTTTGAGCTTGACCAAGTTCTTGTTGAAGAGCATTGTTGTTCTTAGTGTTGAAGCATCAGGTTCATGCCAAATCCTTGAAGGTTTGAGCTTGAATTGGGAATTCAAGCATGCTAAGGTGAATTTCAGCCATTGGTGACCTTGTAGTTGTGTTTTCAAGCTTAGGCTTGGAGATTCAAGCTTGGTTGAGAGCTCTAAATGAAGAATTGGTAAGGATTCACTGTACTTCACTTGATTTTGGTATTATTCCATGTTCAAGTAGGTATTTGGCTTCTAAGTGATAGTAGATTATGCTAAGTATGCTTAGAATGCCATAGGGGCTTATGGATGTACCTTTGACTTTATGAATTATGGTTGCTAGCTAGCTATTAATGGAAAGTACTAAAGTTCACCACGGGTAGGCCCACGTATGGTTGAACTTGGAGCTCTAGTGGAATGGGTTTTGGTAAGCTTGAAACTTTGATCGAAATTATGTGTACTTGCTAGTTTGGCATTCGGTCAAGAGTGAACTATGGTGTGGTGTGCGAGTTGTGTGATTTGATGCTTTGTTTATGGTTGCTAAGCAATATTAGTTGTAGTTATTATGTATAAGTTGTTGTATATATTGTGTTTTGGTGTTTTCTTGTCTTTGTTGCTGGTAAAGCTTGACTATGGGAGGTTAAGTGATGGCCAGGGGCCTCATCGTTCAGAGTCATGGTGACTGGAGGAGAGACTTCTGGGAGGAAGAACGCCTGGTGGATTGGATCACCCAAAGGAGAGTGCCTGAAAGCTCAGAAACAAAGGGTTAGGAGGTCCCCGGAGTGTTTTTCCGGGGGGGGAGCCTCCGACGCCCAAGTCAATGGTGGCTGAGAGAAAGGCAGAGAAAATAGCACAAAGGGCTGAGGAGTCTCGCCTGGTAATTTTCTCAGAGTGTGGGAGCAGTGTTTTGCCAACCAGCCTCCTGCCAAGTATTAATTCCTGGTATTTATAGGAGTGCCTAGCCCGTTCAGATCGCGACACGTGTTCGGTCGGATGTTCCTGAATTTCTGGGCGTAGGAGACAGATAGCTGGTAGCAGGTTGCCTTGAGCCATGTGCTGAGACGGGCCATGATGTGATTCTGATGGCGTCAGCGTGGCAGTGCGCCTTTTGAGGCGGATTGTGGCGTCTGCGAATGGATGTGTCAGAGGCTTCCTTAAATGCTTCCATAAATGCTCCTGCCGTACTCCCGAGGTCCCTGGGTGAGGTCGTCCTTAGGTACGGACAGAGCCTCTTCGGGAAACAAGCCCTCAGTTCGGGGGTTCCCAGTTTCAGGGAGTTCCGCCTTCGGGGATATCATGTTCGGCTCGCTATGTCTGGTGCCGCTTTTTCGAAGGCGATCTGTTCACAACCTTGGGGGGCCGAGTAGTGTCCTCGGGTTTTCCTGGTGTGCCGGGCTCGGAGCTCTTCGGCTATTTCCCCAGGTGCATGATCATACCTTTTCTCGGGTAGCGCCAGCTTCTTCTGGCCATTCTTGTGGCAGGGAGTTCGGCCAGATAGAGGCGATAGCGTTTGGCTATCATTAAGCTTTCAACATAACTAAATAAGCTCTAATGAACTAAAATGAATCCCTTGCTGGGTTATATAACTCATGCCCCATTTATACATGTGTTTTAGGAAAAGGTTTTGAGGTTGATTAGCTTGCTTGTGTGCTAAGCTAGTTGTCAGGTGTGCAAGGTATGTACTAAACCGATAAGGTTAGCTCAAGAAGTACTTAGTGCAAGTTTTATATGTCCTGAAAACTCAAGTGTTTGAATTTTTGCAGGCTTGAGTGTAGATTTATGGGACAAGTCTAGGACTATGGATGTGTGCTCATGGGCTTTTTTTTTTTTTTGTGGTTTGCACTTATGAGTATGGGTTTAGTTATGGGACTCTTCTTGCAAACTTTGGTGTTGTACTATACTCTCAAACTAGGTCTTTGGTATATTTAACTATATGGACATGTAATGCTTAACTAGTGGCCATTTTTTATTTTGAGTGGTCTTGGTAATTTTCCAAGGAACTTTGGCACATGTGTGATGTATATATTGGTGAATATGCCCTTAGATGGCCTAAAACTTTTATGTAAATTTTATGAATGAAAAATCAAGTTATGGTATGCTATTGTGAACCTCTTTTGGATTTGTGATGCATCAGACATGGAAAAACTTAAATTTTCAAATTCTTATGAATATGGGCTTCTTGGTTGCCATGCATTATGAATGCACACTTAAGGAGCACACATGAAACACTATAATGAAATGAAGTTCAAATCTTGCCTTGTGATGCAAGTATTAGTATACATGAAACTGGTAAGCCTCATGGGGCACCTCCTAGGTCTTGGCTCTATGTTCTGATTTTGATAACTAGAATAAGAGACATGGCTGAGCCATGTGTTAGCTTATCAACCATTACAGGTGCACTTAAGTAACATAAGTTAATAGCATGAGTAGCACTATTGAATAGTGTTATAGGTGCACTTGCTGGGGCCTATGCAGAGTCTGACACTTGTTTGTCAACCTTATACAACCTTTCAAAATTCTCTCCATCAGGATGGAAGTGCTGTCCTCTCCTCATTGCCTAGGAGCCACAGGCAAAAGAGAATCACGTCTTCTTTTTGGCGAGTAACTTTGATGTTGCAGTAGTGGGAGGTCCTTGGCTTATTTGATCTAGACCCTACCATGTACAGCCCACGATATGGAAGGTTCTTTGTTGAAGACTCCCCATGGAAGCTCCTATTCAGAGAACTCTAGTGAGATGACCATCGCCCTTTTCCGGCTGGACCTCTGTTACAGGGGATCCTTGCATGAGAACATGTGTGCGACCATCTTTGGTCGAGTTGCTGTGTCATTTCGATGACTATGGAGCATTGGAGGTCATGTAGGAATCCCATAGTGACCATCAGAGGATGTTTGTCCTCCAGAAGGGAAGGCTTCAAGGGTGCCTGATCACCAGATGATAGAGGCTTAGGCATGGACTGGGACTTTGGAATGCCCTGATCCTTAGAACATCGGGTCTTCATGATGGTGACCTAGGAATGAGTTCCCACAGACAGTGCCAAATGATTCTTTAGGACATCTTCAATGTAGGACATGTTGGACCTTTGGTAGACCTTCGTCTGAGTAGTATCTGCAGCACTTGAAAGATAAGGGTTAAGAGCTCACTGGAGTGTTTTTCCAGGGGAGGGATCTTTGGCACCCAAGTTAGTATGTGAGGGGAGAAGTTGCTAAGAGTTAAGAGTAGAGACCAAATAGGAGAATATCTCTTGTGTCTTACATGGGAGCCTCCCCCGAGTATTTATAGGAGGCGAAGAGGAGAAGGTCATTATGCCTAACTTGAGTAGATTTGGACATGTGTTTAGATAGATTTGGTCCATACCTTCGGAGAGGGATGTCTATAGCTGGCCATAGGTGGTTATGGCAAGAGGGTAAGGGTGTTAGTGAGGTTTCTATCAAAGATCCCCAACTTTATTTGTCATTTCTCTCTAAGACCCCTCAGGGACCTAAGACCCCTTTAGGCATGGATTTTCTCCCAAGGGTGACCAGAGAAAGCACCTCGGATGTACGGACCATTTTCGGGAGGCATTTCTTTTGTCGAATATGATAGACCAACATTTTCGAGGTTGGTCATATACACTCCCAAGGATGGCGAAGAGTCTTTTCCAAAGGTCGGTCGTATACTTTTTTGAGGGTGGTGTAGATCCTTCTCCCTAGGTTGGTCATATAAATTTTTTAGGGTGGTGTTAGGTCTGCTAATAAGAAGGTCATGTGGGTGATAGCCCTTTGGCTATCAGCTAGGGGTTTTGGAGTAAATCCTAGCTGTCTAGTTGTGTGGCAACATTGGGGCAGGTAGTTTAACTTGCTCCAAGGTAGTGGCAACACCCTGGTACAAGTAGTGGGATGTGATCACGTTCCAAGGGGAAGCTTTTCAAAGCCCTAGAAATAGGTAGGTGACATGTACCACAGGAGCAGCAGGCATGGACATCAAAGGTGGGGAGTTCTACACAGTTTCAGCAATTGAACCCGCCAATGCTGGATAAGTTAGGAAGCACCAATGGTGATGATGATGTGTAACCAAGACAAGAGAACTCTTGCTCAACCAGGCTATATAGTAGAGTAAAGAAGCACTCTCATACCTTTTTTTCTGTGAGAGTAGGATCTTGAGGACAAAACTACCAAAGATTTAAGCTAGCACTGTAGAGGTTCTTTATGAGTATGGACGTGGGGCTACTGAGAAATTATTTGGTAAGGCATCAGCTCTTGAAAAATAGTTTGTGGAGTCAAACACATGATTAACGAGGTCAAGGTTGGCTCACCCAACCTAGTTAAAGCTTGGGAACATGCCTATAGTGTAGAAGTTAGCTAAAGATTGCGAATGGATCATGAAGATAGTAAGGCTTATGCCTAATGTGCAAGAAGAACATTGCTTTAAGTTATACCCCAAGGAAATAGCTTTTTGTGGTCTTAGTGGTCAGGGGCTTGGTTATGATAAAGCCAACCTAGGAATAAGTCCCCAATTGTTGTTGCCACAAGGAGTCAACCTAGTACACCAGAGCAATAGTTCAAGTTTGACCTCAGCTAGTTATGTTGTCAGGGTAGGCAACTGCCATGTAGGTGCCATACTTGACTTGTAGTCATAATGAACTCACGGGCAGGTCAACCCTAGTGTGAGGTAAACTCTTGATCTTCCACTACTAGTTTAATTTCTTATTGGCTATTTTGGCATCAATTTACTGGCATAGTCTTGTTTGGCATGCTGGGTAGTTTTCTTGAATGCGGCAAATCATCAACCTGACTACATTAGAACTCAAATATGCACTAAGTGTCAAGGTGATACCCAAGGCCTAGGACCCACACTTACTACTTCGTAAGACCACACATGTGGAGGCTTGAATGCCTTAGATTGGAAGTGTTCTAAGGTTCCACAGGCTACATTCTTTTGTAAGTTAGCTTGGTTGGCCTAGCTAACATCAATAGCAAGCTAAGAAACTAGATGAGTTCTTTAGAGCATATGACCAATAGCACAGTTCAACTAGGTACTAAGAAGGTAAGTCAGTAAGATTAGAATTTTTTTTATTTCTAATGATGTTATTTAGATGCAAGCCGTAAAAGGAAACATTGAGCAAGGAACTTGTCCATAGGGTAAACGGAAGGATAGTTTCTTTTGTTTGTTAGTTGTATGCCCTAGTCTATAGCTAGCAGGATAAAAATAGTTGCCAAAGGTTGGTCTTGACTACTGAGTGGCAGTAAGAGAACTTAAGCAATAGGAATGACTACCATGGAGCAAGGGATATCATCTGATTTACAACCACCATCCCAAGGTTAAGTAGAGTCAAGGGAGACCAAGATGACTTATGGGAGAAAGGTCCTCAACTAGTGAGGCTAGCTGAGTAAGTGAAGGACTAAGTCCTAGATACAACCACGGAACTTATGGTCATTGTTGGTTGCTTTTGTCTTAGTAAGTTAGTGGAAATTTTAAACATGGGCCAAGAATAATCAAGTGATGCCAAGAAGAGCAAGCTTTGCCTAGACCCTTCAGGCTAGAATTATGTAGGCTAGTGAGGAAAAGTTTACTATGACTAGTCAATAGATGGCTTAGGATAGTTGTAATGGAATCTCCCACCTAACTAAGTGATTGACTTAATAGTTAAAAGTGCCAAGTGAGTAAAGGTACAGTTGTGCTCAAATGGTAGTATTTTTTACTTCGATAGTTGTTGGCTGTCATTGGAGTATAGGAAAGTCAATGGTGGAAACCGTAAGTAAAGTTGATTTGGTTAAGCTAGTCAGGAGCCCAAAGTAAGTGTAAGTTTCATTAGATGCTAATGCCTTACAATGAAAAGGCAAGTGACCTACAAGACTAGATAATGGGCTACTAGGTAAGCCTTATGACTCCAAAGGAAAATACCGATCTTGAGTTGCATAGGAAAATACTTAAATGCACTTAGTTGAGTTCTAGCAGATTGGCCACCCGAGGAGTTTCCTATGGCTAACCACCTCATGGTAGTAAACCAATTAATGTGATGGACTCAGTTCTCCTACCTAGAAAAATTAAGTTATGGTGTTAGATCGCATCCACACATCATCCCAACCAGAGCTTGGCATGGTGTAGTTCACGGTATGGTAGTTGTGCTTGGAAGAAAAGGTGGCCCTTTTATGATCATAGTTAGACCAAGTAGTTAATGATCATAAGAATTTACTGAGGCATTCGACTATGATTAAGGGCAGAGTGATTTATGAATCGAAGAATGGCCATAGGCACATGAGATCTTGGTGGGGGAGTCAACGTGTCTTGCCGCCTTATGAGCCAAAGAAGCGTAGCATGACCTATGATCACGTAGCACATTGGGACTAAGCTAAGAACCCTAGTAATGTGTCGAGCATGGGTTAAGTGTTGGAGGTTGATAAGCAAGTATGCGAATGACACATATAGGACGTTAATCCAGTAAATGTAGTTACCAAGGCTCCATATGCAGGCTACGGAGGACTTAGTGTGTAGTCGTTGTGCACCAAGGATAGTCTGAACCAAACAAATGAAGCATCAAGACCTCAATTCAAGTGGCAAATTAGTATCCAATTATTGGGTGTTGGGAAACCTTTGCTGAGGAAGCACAGTTGAGGCCTAAAGACTATTAACCACTTGGAGGTTTTGGCACTTACGCCGAAGAATTTTTGTTTTGTATTACTGAACTCCAAAGTGGTAAGGGAAGTAGGACTACAATGCTCAAGTAGTGCATTTGTATCCCACATGATGCATTAGGATGCTTTAAGCATAAGAGCTATCCAAGAAGAGCGTCGAAGACTCATACTTTAGGGTGTGTCGAGACTCACAACTTTTGAAAGACCATCCGATTGAAAATGCCCTAGAGTATAGTAGAGCCTAGAGTTGAGTATGCCTTTGGTGCGAGCATTGTGTTATGGCGAGGCCATAGTACAGTAGTGACATGCTTAGTCTAATGGTTGTTTCCAATGCTGAGTACCAAGCTAACAGTGAAGAACCATTAGTGCTAGAGTTGGTGGACAAGTTCTATGCTTGTTAAGCTATCTTGCACTAAGAGGTTTTGGTAAAATGAAGTTAGGTGCCTGACATAGATTAAAACTCCTAAAGTGCAAGTGTTAGTTGAGAAGTTTTAAACTTGTTAAGTTAACTTGCACTAGGAGGATTGGCACCAAAAGAAGTAACGAGCAATTATTTGTCATTGGACATACCAAGATAAAGTTGAGTTTTCAGAGATCCTTTAATAGTGTCTATATGTTAAGGATAGTGGAGTACCATACAATAGTCTTCAAAGTGAAGTAGCACTAAGGTGCTTTTAGACTAAACAAGGTCAGGAAAGGCGGGGAGAATACTAAGTAGTGTAGTTGAGGTTGCTGGTTGACATGAGGACAAAGTAAAACATCTACTACCGTACCTATACAGGTGAGGGCCCAACTTGAATGCTGTAAGGCATTTGTTAAGAAATTCAAGTAGGTGAGCATCAGGCGTGTAGTTGTGAAGTTGACACCCCATGTTACCACCCCACAAAAATGGGAGAATTACAAGTGTGGCATAATGGCTAAAAACCATTATATTGTGTAATTCTCTTTATAGTAATTGAAGTGTGAGGGATAAAAGGTATAATGAACACCTCTTTAAAATTGTTCCAAGTTGATAACATGGCCCCCAAGAAAATCCTTAAGGATTGCTTGTTTATCAAGCAACCTACAGACTTTTTTGTAAGGTTTTGGAAATTTGAGTACTTAATTGCAAACTCTCAAGAAATAGCTTTGGAAAGTCATGGGAAGGATATGAATGGTATGAAAGTGCTATTTGATGGCCAAATTACTTATCGAAGACAACTAAGGACAAAGAAAACACAAAAAGGCATAAAGGACCTAAGTGTTCCAATGTAGGCCTTAGGATATGTATGTCTTCGACTTAAGTCAAATGGAGCAATTTGGAGTTTTCTCAATTAGGGATGAGCGGCTATGGCTTGGAATTTGGTCAAAAATGTCAGGCACATGTGTACCAATAAGTTTAAGACAAAGAAACCATACTTATGGGCAAAGAAAATGACATAAAGCATGATTAAGGCTAATAAGGGTGTTTAGTGACCTAAGCTAATTTAAGAAGCCTAACTTGAATTTTCTTCTCCCATATTTTACCCACACAGTGACCACCCTCCTTCACACTTCTTCCTTAGTTCCTCCATAACCACCATACCTTGAAACTCAAAACTACATGCAATTGAAGTCGAGGAAGGGTAATTGGAAGCTATTTGGTGCTAAGACTTGAGTGCACCTAGGATCAAGCTCCAGTTTTAGCATACACTCAAGGAAATAGTTCTCATGCTCTCATGGGTTGTTTTCTGTAATTTCAAGAAACCATGGAGCTAAGGTGAAGCTTGGAAGAGAGCCATGAGCTTGATGAACCAACCTTAGTGAGGGGAGTGCACTTATTGAAGGTTTTGTGACCTAGTGTGAAGTGCACAAAGATGGCAGTGACATGAGGTTTTCTAGAGCTCAAAGTTAGTAATAACTAGTGTTAAAATCCTCCTAAAGCTAAGCATTAGCTTGAGGAGGAGCTACCATAGTGATTTATGTATGTTTACTACATGTTTTATGGACTAATCTATGGTTATTGTTGCTACCACATTTCATGTGTTTGTTGGTTGTGAATGGCTACTGCATTTGGTTGCTATATCTTGTATATATACAATGTGGTTTACTATTTTAGTGCCTTTGGATGTAGGTTTTGCTGATGGTCATATTGCCTATTGAATACAAGTGTTACCCTTACTAAGTTTCTCAATGAAACATACTCCCCTCAATTCTGTCATTTCTAGTCTAGCAGAAAGATCACATTCAAAATGACATTGTTCGTTTGAGTTTCTATCTGAAATTTCAGGTACATGAAATCCCATATGTCTAGTTATGATCTGGAAATTTTGGTAATTTTAGAAGCACATTTGGTGTTTTTAATGGTTTTACTTATTGTGCTATGCAGCAGCTATCCAACATCCTATTTCTGGAGTCCATTTTATCTCAGGCAGTCCTGGAACTTATGGTCTGCATTTAGCTAAGTTAAGACCATTGTATGTGCATGTATGTATGTACATGTAATGTATGTAAAATGAGACAGGTATGTGAACATTTGAGTAATGTTTTGGCCATGTTTGTGATGTAGTGCAAAGTTGCCTAAGTGTGAATGATAGGCTGTTTACTTGTAAATTCTGTTTTGGCCACATAAAGTTGCTAGATTAAAGAGCATATATTTCTTATGTGTGTCGGACAAGTATGGTATAGCCTTGGAGGGCTTTCCCCTTGTGAATGAAGTTTTTGAACACTTATGAAATTTTGTATGGGCAAAATGGTCATAAAGTGACCAGAATTGTGACTCTGCACTTAAAGTTCTATAACTACCCGTGTAGATGGAATTTTGGTAGGAAATGTTGATGACACTTAGAGGAAATCTATAGGTTTAATTGGAATTTAGAATTTTTGAATTTGGAGGCATGTGAAAGATATGACGCTAGAAAGTTGGCTAAGTTACTGTTCATTTGGTCAGAATTTTGTAACCAAACTTAAAAAATCCATAACTTGGTCCATTGGTGGGCTATTGATGTAAAGAAAAATTCCTTGCTTTGCCTTAAGCATCTACTTGATAATGGAGCAAAGAAAAGAAGGGGTTATTGGGCTATGATGATATAGTTTATTAGAGAATGTTACAGGTGCAGTGGCTGGTGACTAGAACTTAACAAGATTGCCTAATGTGTGGTGGCCAAACTTAAGACTTTGCTAGTGTTTTCCTTCTTTGTTGCCATGGTGTGCATGAGATGTGGATATGTGTGTGATGGTTGGACACGTATTTTGCATAGTGCCTAGGAGGGCCACCTGGGCATGCACACTAAGGGTAGTGTCCTGATGGCCTACAGAACATTACCAATCTTGGATGTGTAAATGCACAATTTTGGCACCATAATTGGACTACCTCAGAATGGGTAACGGATTTTCGTATTAGAGAATGGTTTGTACATGTACATACCATATATTTTCATTGCATGCATCTACACACATGAACTTAGTTTGGTTTGGTTAGCTGCTAGTGTCAAGTACCATTGAAATATGTATGATCTTTATATGTGTTTGTGATGAATCATTAATGCAAGAAGTATACATGGTTGCCAGAAGGAAAGGGGAACCACCCTAAAGCCTCCTACTGATTCTGGGCAACAAAGAAATGGACGAAATATAGGGAATTAGGGCCAACAGGGGGTACCAGACCCTAAAGTGCCTCAGGTTTGGTTAGAGCTTCAAAGGAACTTAGCTCTAATGAATGAAAACTTAGAAAGGCTAACTCAAGCACAACAACAAAGAGTCCAAGTAGCTACAGCAAAACCAATTCAGGATGTGCAATAGCAATTAGAAGAGGATACTAGGAACACATCTGAATATGTCCTTTTTAGAAGCATAGAAGATACAAGTGATGAAACTGTTGAGGAGGAAGATGAGGGTAGGAGAAATCCAAGAGGAAAAAGAGTAAGATCTGAGATTGGTGAGGTGTCCAGGACTAAGGCCTCAGTCTAAGATTCTTCCACGAGGAATGAGATTGAGGAAGGCCATGAGAGAAGATCTAGGAGAAGGTGGAGAGATCATAGAGAGCATCACCATACAAAAGGCTCTCACAGATCCAGGAGACATAGATGAGAGGATTTAGAAGGCCTAGATCAAGTCAATCTATTGGAGAGGTTACATGGCCTAAAACCTCCACAGTTTAATGGAAAAACTGGGTGAGGGATAGCAGAGGAGAGGTTAATCCTCATTGAAAAAATGTTTGAGAGGATGTCACTCAGGTCAACCAAGAGATTGTCACTAGCTGCCTACAATCTGTTGGGCAGTGCAGAGATATGGTGGAGGAGCACCAGAGATAGATTTGCGGCCCAGAGGGGCATAAGGCCAGGAGAAGACATGGAAATGACCTGGCCAGAGTTCACCCAGCTGTTCTAGGAGCAGTACATTAATGATGCCATGAAGGATATGAAGCAAGCTAAATTTGATGCTTTAAGGCAAGTTAACTTTCATGTCTTAGAGTATGAGCACAAATTCAATCAGCTGGTAAGGTATGATCCTTAGTATTATGGACTGGAGGAGTGAAAGGCCAAAAGATTTGTTATAGGCCTAAGGTCAAATATTAGAAAGGCTGTAAGACCTTTTGGAACAGTCACATACTATGAAGTAGTGCAGAAAGCTCTATTAGTAGAACAAGAGGAGCATGATACTAGGTACTTTCCTAGTGGACCATGGGAAAATAGCTAGGCATGAGTCAAGCAGAAGAAGCCTCCACATGGCAAGGGAATTGCCAAAAGTTCCCATCTTGGTGGTGAAGGCAAAAAGAAGGGGAAAGACCCTGGCCTAAGGTGCCCTAAGTGCAAAAAGTTTTAGGGAAAGAAACCCTGCTATTTTGACAGCCAAGCATGTCTAAGATGTGGATCCATGGATCATTGGATCAAAGACTGTCCACAGACTCAAAAGAGGCTAGAAGACCAAGGTGCAGTAAGGCCATTAGGGCAGGACCTAGAGGGGGAGCACATAGGGAGGGACAACAGAGGCCAGTTCCTTTAGTGCATCGGCCTATAGTGTAGAGAGCTAGCAGAATCTTCCATGTGGAGAGGCCAGAGATGTCATAGCAAGGAGGAGCATTAAGAGGTAACATTTACCTTAATGGTATGCCTATTAGTGTTCTTTTTGATATAGTAGTTCATCTATGTCTATAGTGGCTCAGAAATTTGTTGATGCCATGGAATTGCCAACTGAAATCATGCCTAGGATATCCTTAATGAAAACAGCAGGTAGTGAATGTCTTTTCACTCATGACCTAGTTAAGGATTCTGAGCTAGTAGTAGGAAAAACTAAGGTTATAACTAATATGCTACTGTTGGACATTCCTAAGTATGATTTAGTGTTGGGTATGAATTGGCTTGCTATGCATAACACAAGAATTGATTGTGCTAAGAGGGAATGACATTGCCTTATGGTGAAGTGCATGGATTAGTGAATTCTAAGGAATTAGTGTATGAAATGCATGGCATGGAACTAGAGGTACTAGATGAGATACTTGTAATTTCTAAGCATGATTATTGTTATGCGTTGAATGAATTGCACTGTGATGAGGAAGTGGATAGAATACTTGCTGTGAGAGTCCAAGATCCATTCCTCTTTACAGAATGCCTATCACAAAGATGAATGAGCACAAAAAAGAACTTGATGAACTTCTTAAAAAATCATTCATAAGGCCAAGTGTTTCACCATGTGGAGCTCTAGTTCTCTTTGTAAAAAAGAAGGATGGATCATTAAGACTATGCATGGACTACAAAAACCTCAATGTAGTGATGATCAAGAACAAGTACCTATTCCCTAGGATTGAGTATCTTTCTTATCAGCTCATGCAAGCTAAGATCTTCTCTAAGATATATTTGAGATCTGGATACTTCTAGTTTAGAGTAAAGGAAGAGAACATTCCAAAGATAGCATTTAGGACCAGATATCGGCATTATGAGTACACAGACATGCCATTGGTTTGACTAATGCCCCAGCTGCTTTCATGGACCTGATGGATAGGGTGTTTAGACCACTCTGGATAAATTTGTGGTTGTGCTTATTGATGACATCCTAGTGTATTCCAAGGATGAAAATAAATGTGAACATCATCTAAAGATTATCTTAAAGCCTCTCAAAAGAGAGTATTGGAAAGTTATGGGAAGGATATGAATGGTATGAAAATGCTATTTGAGGACCAAATTGCTTGTGGAAGATAACTAAGGAGAAAGAAAACACAAAAAGGCATAGAGGACTTGAGTGTTCTAATGTAGGCCTTAGTATGTGTATGTCTTGCACTTAACTCAAATGGAGCAATTTGATATTTTCCCACTCAGGGAAGGCTGGCTATGGCTTGTAATTTCATCAAAAATATTGGGCACATGTGTACCAAAAAGTTTAAGACAAAGAAACCATGCTTATGGGCAAAGCAAATGACATAAGGTATGATTAAGACTAATAAGGGTGTTTAGTGCCCTAAAGCTAATTTAAAAAGCCTAGCTTGAATTTTCTTCTCTCATATTCGATGAACAAAGCCACCACCCTCCCCCATACTTCTACCATAGTTCCTCCACAGCCACCATACCTTGAAACTCAAAACAACTTTCAATTGAAGTCAAGGAAGGGCAATTAGAAGCTATTTGGTGCTAAGATTTGAGTGCACCAAGGATCAAGCTCCAAATTAAGCATACAATCAAGGTAAGGGTTCTCTTGCTCTCATGGGTTGTTTTCTATCATTTCAAGCAACCAGTGAGCTAGGACTTAGCTTGGAAGAGAGTCATGAGCTTGATGATCCAACCATAGTTAAGGGAGTGCACTTATTGAAGGTTTTGTGACCTAGTGTGAAGTGCACAAAGATAGTAGTGAAATGAGGGTTTCTAGAGCCCAAAGTTAGTACTACCTAGTGTTAAAATCCTCCTAAAGCCAAGAATTAGCTTGAGGAAGGCTGCCATAGTGATTTATTTATGTTTCTTACATGTTTTATGGATTAATCTATGGTTATTGTTGTTGCCGCATTTCATGTGTTTGTTGGTTGTGAATAGCTGCTGTATTTGATTACTATATCTTGTATATATGCATTATGGTTTTGTGTTTTAGTGTCTTTGGATGCAAGTTTTGATGATGGTCACATTGCCTATTGAATCCAAGTGTTACCCTTACTAGGTTTCTCAATGAAACTTACTCCCCCCAATTTTGTAATTTCAGGTATAGTAGAAAGATCACATTCAAAATGAAAGTTTTTCTTTGATTTTTCATTTGTAATTCCAAGAACATGAATCTCCATATGTGTTATGGCCCTTTTAGTGGGAGGTGAAATTGAGGAAGGTAAAGTGTTTTAAATTAAGTGTAGAACCTTAATTCAAGTTTACATAGCAAGAATAGAGAAGTTTAGCAAAGTTCACTAAGTACCGAGAAAAATAAGGCACTAAATGAAGTTTAGGGGCAAAATGGTAATTTTGCATCCTGAATAGCCGAGACAAATCCTGAGTGTTTTAAAATGAATTTTAATAACTTAACTTTCAACCTTAACTCAAAATTAAAGAATAGACAAGAATTTAATCAAGAATCACTAAGTTACATAGTTAGGAGCTTAATTGTAAGAAGCTTAATACTTTGATGGCCTTTAGGGTTAAGTGAGGGTTTAAGAAAAGAAAGTGAGACTATGGCTGCCATAATCTCGTTTCCAGCTGATGCCCTTCCGCATCTTCATCGTGAAACATGGTGAGCCTGGAGCAGAAACTTTCGGTGAGGGGACGCCTGGATGTGGGGCCTTGCTGGGAGAGACTGCCTGAAATGCTCAAAGAACGAGGGCAGAAGCCTCCAACGCCCAAGTCAATTTTTGGGAAATGGAGAATGAGTAAGGAGTGGAGAGACATTTTCCCTTGGAGTCCGATCCCCTTACCTAGGGCGCTTCCCGAATATTTATAGGGAGGTGTATATGAGAAGTCCATTTGCGACAGCTAGCCCAGATCATGACACATGTTCGGTTGGATGTGGTCCGTACCTTTGAGAGTGGGGGGGGCCTCTAGCCGGCCATAGGTCGCCTGGTTAAGAGCCTAGGCCGGCGTGTCAAAGCGTGTCCAAGGGTGACATGTCGGGGTCGTACGAGTACAGTGTGTCAAAGGCTCCTTAATTATTTCTATCGTATCCCTGAGATCCCTTCGGTAAAAGAGAGCTCTTCAGAACAGGAGGGCTTTCGTTCAAGATTATTTCAATGATTCGGGAATCCCTTCGCCAAGGGTGGTCCCGTTTGGTGACTTTCTTCCCTGCTGAAGGTGGTGAGACTTTTCCTTCCGAAGCCGGTTTGATCACCTTAACGAGGATGGCGATGCACAGTACTCCCAAAGTTGGTACTGTCACTTCCAGGGGTGATGATGGATCACCAAGGTCGGATATTCAAGGGGCCAGACCCCCTGTTTTTCCGAAGTCTATGCTCGTGTTCCTTGTGGTTGATGCTCGACTTTCCAAGGGTGGTGCTTAACTTTTCCGAGGGTGGTGCTTTGCCCGAGCTTACGGGTTTGAAGGGTGATAGCACTTCAGCTATCACAGGCCCCCCCTCGAAAAGTCAAATTGGAGACTTTGGCTCTAGACTCTCCAGGACACCTTGCAGGATTCTGAGTGGGACACTGTACAAGGAGACACTTCGCCACTTAAAGGCATGCCTTCCTAGTCGAAGTGTCATCGCTTGCCCTCCAGTTAGTCCATTGGTGTTCTCAGGGTGTGCACTCATTTTATTTTTACTTTTTCTGTTGCAGGTCAGTGTACCATCACGTCTCGTAACTAGGCGTGTCAGTTTGGATAGCCGTGCCTGGGTTTTCGTGGTGTCAGAAAGCGCGTCCCTGTTTATCGCGTTGGATGACACGTGGCACGCGATGGTTGGGGAGGTCACATCGGTTATACCAACCGCATCTTTTCGCCTTTGAGGTACAATTATGGCGACGATTCACCTTCACAGGGTAGTTATGGTGACGATTCGGCTACCCCTGTTCAGTCTATATAAACCCTCATTCCCCTCATTTGCTTTTCTTTATCTCTCTCTTGTTCCCATCTGTCTTTGAGCTCTTCCTTTTCTTTTTGTAGTAGTGCAAGCGGCGAAGCAATTTTTGGCAACCATTTACGACGGCGTCTTCTAATCCTGACTTCGGCAAACATTTTGGTGGGTTTTCCTCCCGTAGGTCCTTCAGTTTCTTCGGTTTCTACTTTTTTCTAGTCCCCGAAGTCCCCTTACTCTTTTTTCCAAAATCATTTTCTTTTGCCGATCATGTCTTCTCCTGTTCCCCTTATGTCTGTCCAAGCCATTCCCGAGAGTTGGCAACCTTTCATGTCTCACCCCTGTTGCTCCACTTCAAAAAAGTTAGCAAAGTGGATGACCAAGTTCTTTCTTCCCTCTTATGCCACCACCAGACTACCTCATCGTGGTCACTTCAACTTTATGAACAATTGTGATGAGGTTACCATTTTCCGGGCCCAACTAAAGGCCGGACTTCGATTTTCTCTGCCAAAGATGATTTGTGACTTTTGCCAGTTCCATGGCTTAGCCATGAATCAGCTTCTGCCCAACTCTTACTGTTACTTCAATCATTTTCTCTCCATGTGTGGGGTTTTCAAGGTAGAACGCCACTTCATCTTTTTCATGCAGTACTACAAGCCCTATCCGGTCTTGAAGGGTGGCTTTTATTTCATGCTGCCTCGGGGATCTGGGAGCAAAAAATATATGTTCACCTTCATTACTAAAGATAGTTCGCGAGGGTGGCAAAGAAAGTTCTTCTTCCTGAAGGTGGCAAAGAAGTGGTCGGGCATGCTGACTAGGTGAGCTTGGGGAAAGTTGGAGATGGACGTCATTGACCCCAAGAAGTTGCTAACTCCTGAGTTGGCAGTGAGGTTTGAGGACTTCGACAGTCGTATGCAAGCTGTCGCCGACTGGGATGCTGAGGTCCCACCGCGCACCTTGTATCTAATCCCTATTAAATGGAACCTTATGACCGAGGAGGTTCTTCGGGAGCTGGGGGTGCTCAAGGAGAATGAGACGGAACTCGGCATGCCAGCTTATGCTGCTGACGGGAAGAAGTCCTAGCTAGTGATGCTCCTATGGGGGGAGCTCTCTTACGAAGCCCTTTTTGAGAGTAAGTTACTTTCCAATTTTTTTTGTATAAGTATCCTTTTGGACTTACACTGATATTTTCCTGCTTTTGTCAGAGATGGGTGATCAGTCAGCCGCTTTCTACAAATCCCTCTTCCTTGGTCAAGCTGAGAATGGGGAACAGACGAAAAAGGGGCCCCAGAAGTAGTGAAAGACATCTGGACGCAGTCCATCTTTGGCTAAGAAGGCGAAGAAGGACACCCTTCCCCCACCTCCTGAGGACGTTGAAGAGGTTGAGGATCTGCTCGAGGTCCAGGCCGTTCTGCCACTGGAGCTTGTCGTCAGCTCCATTGCCCGGAGTCCCACCACTTCGGCTGATCTTCTAGGTTCTTTGGCAGAAGGTCCTTCTGCTGAGTAACTTGAGGAGCGCCGAAGAAGTAATGGCAAACACGTCCCAGCCGATGTAGAGGAGGTACGAGACTTCGACGATGACGTTGCTGAGGTTCCGCCAGGTTTGTTCCTTAGACATTTTTAGTACTTTTAATCTTATAGATATATAACTAAAGAGCAATGTCTTAATGGAACCGTGTTCTGATTTTGTAGAGGAAATAGTGCCCTCGTCATGGATGGTGGAGCACGCTCGAAGGTGGGCCCTTCGGGATTCCCATATCCCAAAGGATAAAGTCCCAAGGAAGCCTTTTTGGGCCTTCACAGAGGACATGAATTTGTTCTCCGATGACTGCCAGCAAATGGCTTCCTAGATGGCGAGGGGCGTCCTCACCCAGGCTTCCTTCAAATTGGTTGCCGAAGAGTGGGTGAACGAGGAGGTCCTCACCGCAAAAATGTCCGAGCATACTACCCAAGTATTCTGCAGGCCCTTTATTATTTTTTCTCCTAATTTTTTTCTAAGTGTTTGGCTTTCCTTGCACGAGTTTTACCAAGTGTCCTCCCCCCTTTTTGCAGCTCTTGGGATATAATGGATACTTTAGATCTTGGGCAGCAAAACAATCTTTGGTCCGTGCTTGGGCTGAAAATCGTCTAGAAAAGGCCAAGGTGTTCTGCGCTAACTCAGTCGTTAAGAACGCCGAGTGGAGTAGAATAGCCAAGGAAGAGGTTGCCAAACTCTGGGAGGAACTCTTAAAGCGCCAAAAGGAGCTCTTGAAGGATTTTTCCCAGAAGATGTCTGACCTCGGTGCTAAGGTCGTCAACCTGACCTTGGCTAATGAGGCTTATCAAAAGGAGAAAGAGGAAGACTCCGCTCTCCTGGCGAAGGCCCTTGCTGCAAATGCCGAACTTCAGGCCGAGGTTGATGCCTTGAAGAATGAGACAAAGAAGAAAAAGAAGATGAAGAAGATGGAGAAGGAGGTCGCTGACTTGAAAAGTTAGTTGGAAGACTTGTCTATCGAGTTAAACAAGGCTAACCAGGCGACCAAGGTTGGCTTTCTAGATGGCTTTTGTCTAGCTCGACACCAAGTTTCGGAGAAATATCCAGAACTCGACCTCTCTTTCATGGCTACCCTGAACATCCCCAAGGGGCCTCGCTGGACCTGGTCAAAAATTGAGCTCCTGAACCTCTCATTTGTTCCTTCTCCGGCACCGAAGGCGGCTGCTAAGGACACTGGGGACGGAGCACCTCATGACGCCAGGGTCCCTTAGATGTTTTAGGGCTTTCACTTTGTCTTCTTCTTTTTCTTTGTAATCTTCTTCTTGTAATCTCCTCCTTGTAACAAGGCCTTCTCAATGACATGTTTCCTTCCCTTAAAATTTGGTCAAGTCTTTGAGCAATAATCTTTGTTTCCAAGAGTTGTTTTTACCACTTTCGGTCTAGGGCTTGGGAAGATATTTTTTGCTCTTTTTGTCGACCGTCTTTGGGGAAACGCTAACTTTTGATGAATACCCTAATCAACTTCGGAAGGAATACGTGATTTTCAGAAGTACATACTTGAACTTTGTTCGGTGAGAACTCTTGGGTGGAGTTATTTTTCCGAAAATTGTCTGTACTTAGAAAAAATTTCTAACTTGTACAATTTCTTATCAAAATTCTAAATGTAGAATTTCTTCAAGGCGTTTGAGTGCCATGTATTCTTCAGCTCTCCGCCTTCAGTATCGCCAAGCTTATAGACTCCGTTTCGATCCTCATCAAGGACCAAATAAGGCCCTTCCTAGTTCGCCCGAAGTACCCCGTGAGACAGTCTCTGAGGTTCGAACTCAGCCTTTCGGAGAACGAGGCTCCCTTCCTTATTCCTTTTCACCTAACGCGTAAGTTCGTAGCTGTAGCCACTCTTTGCTGAAAGGCTTTTCCTCTAAGTTCAGCCATTTCTCTGTGTTCGCTAATTAGGTCGAGCTTAGTTCTTAACCCGAGGTCATTCCCTTCCTCGTGGAACACTTGTACCCCGACTGATGGCTAAGCTACCTTGATAGGAATAATTGTCTCTGTGCCGAAGACGAGAGAGAAATGCATCTCACCCGTGCCCCTTCAGGGCATTCTCTGATAGCCCCATAGCACACTAGGAAGTTCCCCTGGCCATTTTCCCTTTGCTTCCCCCAATCTTTTTTTCAGACCATCTTTTATGGTTCTGTTAGATACCTTTACCTATCGATTGCTCTGGGGATGGGCTACTGGAGTGAAGTGCATTTTTATCCCGAGGTTGGTGATGAATTCTTGGAACCCCTTGTCAATAAACTGGAAACCATTGTCGGCAACTATCACCCTCAGTATGCAAAATCTGCATAAAATTCTCTTCCAGATGAATTTTTGTATGTCCTTCACCAAAATGGATGTTAGGGGCTCCACCTCAACCCATTTAGTGAAGTAATCCACTACGACCATGCAGAACTTCACTCCTCCAGGTGCCGTCGGGAGTGGCCCGATGAGATCAATGCCCTAAACTGCAAAGGGGCAGGGGTACTTAACTGAGGTTATAAATTCTGAGGGTAGCCTCTGAATGTTGGCGTGTCTTTGACAGCTATCACATCTCTGGACAAACTGCCTCACATCCTTTCTTAGGGTGGGACAGAAGTACCCTTGGCGAAGTATTACTCCTGCCAAGGTGTTAGTTCCGATGTGGGAACCACAAGTCCTATCGTGGACTTCTCTGAGAACATTCCCAGTGTCCTCTTCACTGACACACCTTTGTAACGGACTTGCATACCCCTGCCGGTACAATTCTTCTTCGATTAGGAAATATTGTCCGGAACGTCTTCACACTTTTGTTGCTTCGTGAGGTTCATCGGGAAGTTCCGTGGTTGTAAGATACCTCTTTATAGGATTTTTCCATCCTCTTTCCGACGTCGTTACGCTCATTATTGCTATGCTCGGATGGCTTAATACTTCAGTGGATTTTTTAAACTTAGCCAGGCTATCTACTTCAGTGTTGTCTCGGTGAGGCACGTTCTCAATGTGGACTGTGTCGAACTCCTGAACGAGCTTTGATGCGAGCTCGTGATATTTTGCCAAAGTTGGGTCCTTCGCGGTATAGTCTCCTGCCATCGTTGGACCACTAGCTGAGAATCACTGTGGGCCTTCAGGTTTCTCACGCCAATTCTTTTAGCAAGGCGTAATCCAACTATAAGGGCATCATACTCTGCCATATTGTTGGTGACGCTGAATCCGAAATTGATGGCTTTCATGACCTCCATACCATCGGGACCGCAAATGACTACTCCAGCTCCCTGGTGCTCAGAGCCGGAGGCCCCATCTACAAACAGAGTCCACTCTGGTTCACTTTTGCTAAGGTCTGATTGACCATCTTCGGCAATGGGTACTTTAGCAATGAAATCGGCTAAAGCTTGAGCTTTTATTGTCTTCCTCAGTTTATAGGTGATATCATACTCACCGAGCTCTATACACCACTTGGAAAGCCTTCCCGAGTAGTCTACCCTCTTCATGATATCCCGAAGAGGTAAGTTACTCCGGACAATAATGGGATGGCCTTGGAAATATTGGCGCAGTCTTCGGCTTGCAAGCACCAGGGTGTAAATAGCATTTTGTAGTTGGGGGTACCTGACTTCGGTGCCATGCAAGGACTTGCTCACATAGTATACTGGCCATTGTTCCACCCCCTCTTCTTTCACAAGAACCGGACTTAGTGCCTTTTCCGTGACTGCGAGATATAGTATGAGGGGTTCTCCCTCCCATGGCTGCCGGAGTGTAGGTAGATGAGCCAGGTAAACCTTAAGCTCTTCCTAGGCCTTTCAGGAATCTTCGTTCCAAGGATGCATATCATTTCCAAGGTCACCACCATTTTTTGCTACCTTGGTAAGGACCTTAAAAAACTATCGGCATCGATCCCTATATCTAGAGATAAACCTGCTAAGGGATATTATTCTCCCTATAAGCCTTTGCACATCCTTCATTGTGGCAGGAGTTCAGAATCCTAATAACGCTTTGACCTTTTCTGGATTGGCATCGATACCCCCTTCCGACACCATAAGTTCGAGGAACTTACCCACGCTTACGCCGAAGACACACTTTTCGAGATTGAGGTGGATTCCGAAGGTTCTAAATTGGCAGAAAATTTCCTCCAAGTCTGTGATGTGACTGCTAGACACTTTGCTCTTAACTATCGTATCATCGACATAGACTTCCATGTTCCTCCCTATTTGGGCACTGAAGACCTTGTTCATTAGCCTCTGGTAGGTGGCTTCTGCATTTTTTAGCCCAAAGGGCATTCTGATGTAGTGATATGTGCCAACTTCGGTGATGAAGGTGGTTTTTTCCTCATCTTCGGGGTCCATCCTGATTTGGTGATACCCACTGAAGACGTTGAGGAAACTCAAGAGACCATACTTGGCGGTCGAGTCCATCAACTGGTCTATTGGCGGCAGAGGATACGAATCCTTAGGGCAAGCGTCATTCACGTTTCGGAAGTCGATGCACATTCGGAGCTTGTCACTCCCTTCGTTTGTGGCAATAGCCACATTACTAAGCCATTCGGGATATTTGACTTCCCTAATTACACTTGCGTCTACTAAGTGCTGGATTTAGATTTTGACGAAGTTGTTTTTGTGCGGCGAGAAGCTTCGCTTTTTTTGTCGGACGGGCTTCGCCTCTGGGCATACTTTAAGGCAATGCTGAATTATGCGAGGGTCTGCCCCAGGCATGTCCTTCAGAGAGTAGGCAAATAGATCTTTGTTCATTAACAAAAAAGATACAAGCCTATCTTTGTCACATTTGGCCAATTTTTTCCCCACTCAGGTGGTCTGGCCGGGGATCAGCTCTACATCTTCTATTTCTACTTTTTCCAACTCTTCTGTTCCCTCCCCTGCTGTCTCTTCACCTATTGTGACTGCTCCTTCAGTAGCTGAAGTCTATATTTGGACCTTTGCTGGGCTTTGTCTAGGCTTGGTGAAGACCCTCCTGACTTCGGCTTGGTCGATGAAGATCTCTGCATCTCTTTCTTTAGTTGTGAAGGTGACTGTTAAGTACTTTACATCCGGGTGGATGTGGAGATTGCCTTGAGTTTGCCTTTCGAGGATGGTGTTGTATGATGAAGGAACATCAATGACGATGAACCTCGTCATAATGGAGGTGAATAGTTCTTCTTGATTTTGAGGCGAGGCCCCTTCAGCATTAGGGGCAGATCGATCTATCTGAGGACTAGGAGCTCGAATTGCCCTACCCCAAAGGTCGGGGAATTGACTGTGTTGAGGTCACCTTTTGAGATGCCTAATTTAGGTAGTAGGTGCGAGAATATCACGTCAGTATTGGAGCCGTTGTCTAGGAGTACTCTTTTGACGTCCCAACTCCCTATCCTTCCCATGACGAGAAGTGGGTCATCGTGGGGGAACTTCACTGTGGATCCGTCTCTACGAACAAGTCTGTTTGGCAAGTTCCCATACTCCATTACGGAGATTTCTCTTATCTTTCTTTTCCTCTCAGTCGAGGGTATCCCTCTAGTGATGGTTTGGATGACCCCTGCTGATGGCGGCGGATTCTTTCAAGGACTTTGGTCCCGACATCTGTCGGAATCATAGTCCTCCTCGTCCCCACTTCTTTGTTCTTCCTTTCTTCCTTTCAGAGAAGGCATCCACAAGTACCAGCGAAGTTGGCCCTGCTTTATCAAGGACTCGATGTACTTCCTTAGCTGAAAGCAGTCTTCAGTGTCATGGCCATGATCTCGGTGGAATTGGCAGAACTTCTTCATGTTCTTCTTATTTTCTGAAGTCATGGCCTTAGGCCTTGGAACTGTAGTCCCTTGTCTTTCTAAGGCCATGAGAATGCTGGCCCTAGTGGTGTTTAAGGGAGTAAATGTCATCGGCCTTTTACCCCTCTATTTTTGGGGCCTTCCTCCAACCTCATTCTGGTAACGAGGATGGTGGCTTGGTCCTTCAGGTCGAGGGTGTTCCACCTTTGGTCCCCCATTCAGAGTTCTTCGGCCGTCATATGCTGTTCAACCCTTCAGTAGAATTCTCCCAGGGTGTCTGGGGGGTCCTTGGAGAACCCATCAAAGATTTGGGAGTCCCTCCAAAGTCCTCTGATAATTGCGAGGATACGGATCTCAGGTCGAAAGTCGAGTACACTTAGTGACTCTCGGTTGAACGTTTCGACGTAGTCGAAAATGGTTTCCCCACTTCACTACGCTATGTCGAACATCTGTACCGGCATCTTGGCTGTTGGCCTGCTGCTAATGAACTGCTGGGTGAAGGCAGTAGACAGCTCCTGGAAACATAGGAAGGTTCTGTGAGCCAGGGAGTTATACCATGCCGTCGTTGGACAGAGAGGCTAACCTCGAAGCATTTGCATAGAGTAGCGTCATCTGTGCTGTGGAGCACCATGCTTCGCTTGTACTTTGTCAGGTGCGCCTGAGGGTCACTACGCCCATCGTAGGTTTCCAAGCGTGGTACCCTGAAGTCACTAAGCATGGGCACCTCGACCACTTCCCTTACAAAGGGTGACTTTTCTCCGGTATAAGCGTTGGACAATCTTGACCAGACTGGTTTTTGGGAGATCTGCTTCTCAATCTTTTCCAGTCTTCTAAGGATTTTTTCTATAAGGGCAACTGTGTTAGCTTCCCCTTAGTGCCTGATGGTCTCCGGTAACGGCGAACTTCCCCTTCTTTTTGGAGAGTAACTTCGACAATGAGGAGACTGGGACCTTCAAAGGCAGGACAAACTCCACCTATAGGAGGTCCTAGTTTCTTTGTGGGCCCTTTCTTTGGTGGGTCGTGCCCTAAGGGGCACGCCCTCCGTCGATGATGTGTCATGAGAGCCCTTACTCCTGGAACTCTGGTGGGTGGGCCTCGGGCTCCTCTCTCGTCGCGTCGCCGAGGGAGAGGCCCTTTGGGCCGGAGGAGACTGGGGCCACCTCTGGTCGAGCTGTTGAGTCATCTCAGTGACAATAGAGCGCTGGAAGTCTCGCAAGAAGCCCATCATCACCGTTAGGGGGCAGTCATCTTCTTGTACATGAGTTTCTGCAGTGGGCTACTGGGTCGCCAGCTGAGCCTTCGGCGTAAAGGTGGACTTCGGGAGCCCTTTGTCTTTTGAACGCCGAGTCTCTACGACGGTGACCTGGGAAAGGGTTCCAACAGACGGCGCCAAATGATGCCCTTCCGCATCTTCATCTTGAAACATGGTGAGCCTGGAGCAGAAACTTCTGGTGAAGGGACGCCTGGATGAGGGGCCTTGCTGGGAGAGACTGCCTGAAACGCTCAAAGAACAAGGGTTAAGAGGTCCTCGGAATGTTTTTCCAGGGGAGAAGCCTCCGACGGCCAAGTCAGTTTTTGGGAAAGGGAGAATAAGTAAGGAGTAGAGAGACTTTTTCCCTTGGAGTCCGATCCCTTTACTTGGGGCGCTTCCCGAATATTTATAGGGAGGTGTATAGGAGAAGTCCGTTGGCCACAGCCTGCCCAGATCGTGGCACATGTTCGGTCGAATGTGGTCCGTACCTTCAGGAGTGGGGGGGCATCTAGCCGGCCATAGGCCACCTGGTCAGGAGCCTAGGGCGGTGTGTTAGAGTGTGTCCGAGGGCGGTGTGTCGGGGCTGTATGAGTATGGTGTGTCAGAGGCTTCTTAATTGTTTCTGCCATACCCCTGAGATCCCTTCGGCAGAAGAGAGCTCTTCGAAATAGGAGGGCTTTCTTTCAAGATTATTTTAGTGATCCGAGAATCCCTTCACCAAGGGTGGTCCTGTTCGGGGACGTTATTCCCTGTCGATGGTGGTGAGCCTTTTCCTTCCGAAGCCGGTTTGATCCACAGTACTCCCGAAGTTGGTACTGTCACTTCCAGGGGTGATGATGGATAGCCGAGGTCAGATATTTAAGGGGCCATACCCCCTTTTTCTGAAGTCTGTGCTCGCATTCCTTATGGTTGATGCTCGATTTTCCAAAGGTGGTGCTCGACTTTTTCGAGGGTGGTGCTTTGCCTGAGCTTATGGGTTTGAAGGGTGATAGCACTTCAGCTATCAATACCCATCAAGGTAAGGAGTTATCATGCTCTCATAGACCTTTTACTATATTATTCAAACATCCATGAAGTTAGGGCTAAGTTTGGAAGAAAGCCAAATGCTTGATGAACCAAGCTTAATGAGGGGAGTGCACTTAGTGAAGGTTTTGTGACCTAGTGTGAAGTGCACAGTGATGGTAGTGAAATTGGGGTTGCTAAAGCCCAAAGTTAGTACTAACTAGTGTTAAAACTATGCTAATACCAAGCTTATTCTTGAGGAGGGCTAGCATAGTGATTTGCATATGTTTATTTCATGTTTTATGGACTAACCAATGCATATTGTTACTGCCGCATACAGATGGTTGTTCTTTGTGCTTGGCTGTTGCATTTGGTTGCTTTATATTGGATGTATGTATTGTGTTTTAGTTTCTTTGGATGCCGGTGATGCAAAGGGTTCCATTACCTTAAGACTATAAGTGTTCTCCTTACTAAATTTTACAATGAAACTTATTGTCCTCAAATTTTCCCGTTTCAGGTCCAGCAAAAAGATCTTATTCAAACTGACTTTTTTGCTTTGAATTCTAATATGAAATTCTAGTTACTTGAACTTTCATGTATCTAGTTATGATCTACAAATTTTGGTGATTTTAGGAGCACATTTGGTATTTTTAGTGATGGTGCTTACTATGTTATGCAGCTGCTATTTATCTTCTTGTTTCTTGAGTGCACTGTGTCTAAAGCTCTCTTGTAACTTGGGTGCATGTTTTAGCTAAGTTGAGGCCATTACATAATGCATGGATGCATGTACATGAATTACATGTAAAGTTCAAACAAGTATGTGAACATCTAAGGAATGTTTTGCTACGTATGTGAATGTAGTCAACAAGTTGTCTAAGTGTGAATGATAGGCTACTTGTTTGTAAATTCTGTTTTGGCCACATAAAGTTGCTAAATACATGAACATGTAATTCCTATGTGTAATGGACATGTATGGGATATACTTGGAGGGCTTACCCTTGTGAATGAAGTGTTTGTACACTTATGAGTTTCATATGGGAAAAATGGTCATAGAGTGACTAGAATTTTGACTTTGCACTCAAAGTTCTATATCTACCTATGTAGAATGAATCTTGGTATAAAATTTTGAGCACACCTAGAGCACATCTAGAGGTTTAATTTGGCTTTGTAATTTCTACATTTGGAGCCCTGTAGCCAAAGTTATGACATTGCAAATTTGGCTGGGTTATTGTTCAGTTGGTCAGAATTTTCTAACCAACTTAAAAAATCTATAACTTGGTCCATAGGTGGGCTATTGATATAAAACCAAATTCCTTGGTTCAGTTTAATTCTTTGGTTGATAATCAAATAAAGAAAACAATGGGGTACTAGGGTACATTAATACAGTTTTTTGGACGAAGTTTTATGTGCAGTGGCTGGTTACTTAAACTTAACATGATTGCCTAATGTGTGCTATCCAAGATTAAAACTTGTGCTAGTGTTTTGCTTCTTTGCTGTCATAGAGTGCATAAAATGTGAATATTCATGTAATGGTTGGACCAATATGCATGCATTTACATAGTGCCCAAGTGGGCCACCTGGATATGTATACTAAGGTATTGTTCGAATTGCCTACATAACATACCAACCATAAGAGTTTTAAATGCACAATTTTGGCACTATAACCGGACTACCCTGGAGTGGGTAACAAATGAGGTTATAGCTGGTGCACTAAGACACATGGGAGGGACACCAGGGTACACCTTGACACTGCTAGGATGCATAGGTACTCACCCTAGGAGACTTACAGCACCAAGGTTGTTGTGCAAACCAAATCTTATGCTCAATTGAAACAAGCTAAGTACCTATGTTAGCAGCTCCCAAAAATGGGAGAATTACGAGTATGTCATAATGGCTAAAAACCATGATACTGTGCAATTCTCACCATAGTGATTCAAGTGTCAAGAGTAAAAGGCATGATCAACACATCCTTAAAAGTGTTCCAAGTTTATAACTTGGCCTCCAAGAAAAGCCTGAAGGATTGCTTGTTTGTCAAGCAACCTATGGACTTTTTTGTAAGGTTTTCAAAATTTGGGTATTTAATTGTAACACTCACAAGAAAGAGCTTTCAAGAGTTATGGGAATGATATGAATGGTATCAAAGTGCTATTGGAGGGCCATATTGCTTACGCAAGACAAGTATGGAGAAAGGAAAACACAAAAAGGCTTTAAGGACTTAAGTGTCCTATTGTATGCCTTTTGTTGTCCATGCTTATGACTTAAGTCAAATGGAAGTTTTGTGGGATTATCTTGCATAAAGAGGGTTTGCTATGGCATGGGATAAGGAAGTCAAATGTGGGACAAGAGATTAATTTAAAGAAACCATAGTCTTGTAGCAAGGAAAATGACATAAAGCTTGATTAAGCTTGTTAAGTGTGTTTAGTGCACTTAAGACCATATAAGTGTCGATTCTTGTCCTTATCTCCCAAATTTTGGTTTCCACCAGGAAGAAGGAAGCTAGCCCTCTCCTCCACACGTCCTCCATAGCCACCATACCTTCAAACTCAAAACTACTTGCAATTGAAGTCAAGGAAGCACAATTGGAAGCTATTTGGTGCTATTGCTTGAGTGCACCTAAGATCAAGCTCAATTTCAGCACACCCATCAAGGTAAGGGTCCTTTTGCTCTCATGAGGTGTTTCTGTATTTTCAAGAAACCACAGAGCTAGGGCAAACCTTGGAAGAGAGCCATGACCTTGATGAACTAAGCTTAGTGAGGGGAGTGCACTTATTGAAGGTTTTGTGACCCAGTGTGAAGTGCACAGAGATGGCAGCAAAAATTGGAGTTTCTAGAGCCCAAAGTTAGTACTAACAAGTATTAAAATCCTCCTAAGACCATGCATTATCTTGAGGAGGGCTGCCATAATGATTTGGTTATGTTTATTATGTGTTTTATGGACTAACTTATGGTATATGTTGCTGCTGCATTTCATGTGTTTGTTGGTTGTGAATCGCTGCAGCATTTGGTTGCTATATCTTGTATATATACATTGTGATTTTTTGTTTTAGTGTATTTGGATGTAGATTTTGATGGTGGTCAGATTGCCTATTGAATCCAAGTGTTACCCTTACTAAGTTTCTCAGTGAATCTTACTCCCCTCAATTCTGTCATTTCAGGTCCAGCTGAAAGATCACCTTCAAACTAACATTTTTGGATTGATTTTTCCCCTGAACTTTCATTTACTTAAACTTCCATATGTCTAGTTATGATCTGGAAATTTTGGTGATTTTAGGAGCACATTTGGTATTTTTCGTGAAGTTACTTATTGTGTTGTGCGGCAGCTGTCCAGCATCCTGTTCTGGAGTCCATTGTCATTGTGTCTCAAGCACTCCTGTAACCTAGAGTGCATATTAGCTAAGTTAAGACCATTTTGTAGTGCAGGTATGCATGTATATTTAGTGTACATAAAATGAGACATGTAAAAATTTGAGTAATGTTTTGGCTATGTAAGTGATGTGGTGTAGAGCTGCCTAAGTGTGAATGATGGGCTGCTTACTTGTAAATTCTGTTTTACCCACATATGGTTGTTAAATGCAAGGGAATGTACTTCCTTTTTATAATGGACATATATGCGGTAGCCTTGGAGGGCTTTCCCTTTGTGAATAAAGTGTTTGCACACTTATGAACTTTTGTATGGGCAAAAATGGTCATAAAGTGACCAGAATTTTGACTCTGCACTTAAAGTTCTATATCCCCTTGTGTAGAATGAATCTTGGTATGAAATTTTGACCACATCTAGAGAACATGTAGAGGCTAAAGTGGGATTTAGAATTTCTGAATTTGGAGCCCTGTAGCAAAATATATGATGTTGCAAACTTGGCTAAGTTACTGTTTATTTGCTCAAAATTTTGTAACCAACTTAAAAAATCCATAACTTGCTCCATAGGTGGGCTATTGATGTAAAACAAAATTCATTTATTTTCTCTAAGTCCCTAATTTTTAATGAAGCAAAGAAAATATGGGGTTACATGGCTATAATGATATAATTTATTATTGGAAGTTACAGGTGCAGTGGCTGGTCACTAGAACTTAACAAGATTGCCTAATGTGTGGTAGCCAAGATTAAGACTTGTGCTAGTGTTTTCCTTCTTTGCTGCCATGGTGCACATGAAATGTGAATATGTGTGTGATGGTTGGACCAATATGCATGTGTTTACATAGGGACCAATAGGGCGACTTGGGTATGTGATAGCCAAAGGGCTATTACCCTTCAAACCCCCAAGCTCCGACGAAGCACCACCCTCGGAAGAAGCGAGCATCAACCTCGGAGATTGCAAGCACCAACCTCGGTAAAAGAGGGTCCGCAGTCCTTGACCCCCTATCCTCGGTAATGCACCATCAACCTCGAGGAATAACAGTACTGACCTCAGGAACGTGGTGTACTACCACCCTCAGTAAGATGACCTGACTTGCTTTGGGAGAAGTAGACTTACCATCCTCAGCAATGGAAAACATCCTCCAAAGGAGATCCTCTGTGCTGAGGGGACTTGCGAATAACTGGATCCACCTCGGCAAGAAGCCCTCTTATCCTGAAGAGGTCTCTTTCACTGAACGGGTCTTGTGAACACGACAAAAATGGTTAAGGAGCCTCTGACACAAAGACCTCATACACGCCCCTGACACACAGGCCTCCCATGACCCTAACTTCTGACCAGAATAGCCTATGGCCAGCTGGATATCCCCATCTCGAAAGGTATGGACCACATCTAGCCAAACACGTGTCATAATCTAAGCGGGCTGTGTCAAAAGGACTTCCCCCAGTGCCCTCCTATAAATACTTGGGGAAACAACCTTGGTAAGGACACAAGGCATAACTCTCAAGAGAACTCTACTCTTTACTCTCCATTCACTACTCTTCACTTTCCAAATACTGACTTAGGCGTTGGAGGCTCCTCCCACGAAAACACACTCTGGGGACCTCCTAACCCCTGTTCTTTTGAGTGTTTTAGGCAACCTTACGACGGAAGTCTCTCCTACCAGTCTCTTCATACCAGAAGTCCCTCATAGCCTCACCAGGTCGTACAATAAAGATGCCAACGGGCATCAGTATGCACACTAAGTATAGTGTTCTGATGGCCTACAGAACATTACCAATCCTAGGAGTCTAAATGCACAATTTTGGCACCATAATTAGGTTACCCCAGAGTGGGTAACAACCTAGATGGATAACATGCTAGAAACATCATAGCAAACAATCAATCGATATTTATATATATATGCTTGGCAACCAGAACACCAATTCAAGTTTAGAAAACACAAGTTTGCATGCACACAGGCACACACATGTCTTAGTAGGCCTACTGATGGCGTTTGGTTGGCCATCATTTACGATCCCGCCGTGGCTCCACGACGGGGGTGACAGGGACCTCCTGAGGGATGGCATAGGTGGCCATCCTACGATGGAGAGCGGGGGCCATGAAGGATTTCTGGTGCAGGAAGGAGCCTGAAAAAGTTGACATCCTCAAGCGGTTCGACCTGAAATATACAGAGAACAGGGGTTAGGAGGTCCTCGGATCGGTTTTCCGGGGAGGAGCCTCCGACGCCCAAGTCAGTGCCTCTAAATAGCAAAGAATAGGCATAAAATAGACTGGCTGGGGGTATTTTTCTGGCATGCACATAAGGAGAAGCATCATGCCAGAGGCATTTTTCTTGCATGCCTAGAGGAGAAGAGAGGAGAAAACTGGGACTCTGGAGTATTCTCCAAAGCTCCTGTCAAGCCCCCCCTTTCCTTTTTTGCCCAGAGTTTTTCCAGCTGTAAATAGGAGAAAATGAACCCTCCTGATCGTGACACATGTATGGACAGATAGGGTACGTACTTCTTAAATAGGAAAACGGTCAGCCGTGTGCAGGTTTTCTCCGGCAATGGTTTGTCGAGAATCGTGTCTCAGTGTGCCAGAGCACGGACTACAGTGGCCTGTCAGAATGCTTGAGGTCAACGTCTAGGACGTACGGGCAAATATGTGAGAGACTTCTTCATATCACCCATCACCCCTCCGAGGTCCCTCCGGCTGACGTTACCTTTTAGGTAGACGAGCAAGGACTTCTCCCGGGGTGACACCGTTTCTTCGGGGTGTTCTCATTCTTCCGAAGTTGGTTCATTCGTCCTCTGATGGGGAGGCGATACAGTAACTCTCCGAGGTTGGTGCGATGGGTCTTCCGAGGTCGGATATGTCAGGCGTTTGGCCCCTCCTCCGAAGTTAGTGGCCAAGACCATGGCACTTCGGCCATCACATGCCCTCCTTCGGAAAGCCGAAGTATGACTTCGGCTTGTAGCCCTTTTGGGAGCACTTTCAGAGGATCCAGCTTATATCATTTGCAAGAAAGGTACTTCGCCATTTTAAGGGTGTAGTTTGCTCGGGCGAATGTCGCATACCTGCCTTTCGGCGTTGCCGAGATGTCCGAGATGTCCAATCTTATCTTTTCTGTCTTAAGTCAATGGACTGTCATGCCTTGAAACTAGGCGCGTCAATCTGGGGTAGACCCAAATCTTTAGGATGTCAGAAAACATGTCCTAGTTTCTCGCGATGACCGACATGTGGCAAGCGTCAATTGGTATGGCACGTCTTTTTGCGCGGGAAGGGTAATTATGGTGACGTTTCGCTCCCATGCAGCGGTTATGACGCCTTTTCAATTGCCCTTTCTTTGCTCTATATAAGCTTCCCCTTTGTCATTCTTTCCTTTTGCTTTTTTCTGTGCTCTCCCCCTTGCTCTCGCTTTCTCGCCTTTTTCATTTCTTTGAGCGACGGTCTGCACGGTGGAGCGATTTTCGGCCACTATTTATGATGGCATCGAGGAATCCTGATTTTGGCAAGGTTTTTTGTGAGTGCCTTCCTTGGGAGTCGTTCGACTTTTGCTAGTTTCTCAATTTCCCGAAGTCGTATTTTTTCAATTTTTTCTGACGCCTTTCTTATTTCCCGGAAACTCATTTTTTGGCTAAATGCCTTTGGCTCATACTGATGCTTTTTCCCCCTTTTTTTCAGAGATGGCTGACGATTCTGCCGCCTACTACAAGAATCTCTTCCTTGGTCAAGTAGAGAAGGGAGAACAAGCAGAGAAAAGTGGCTCCAAAAGGCGTAAGTCTACTGGGAGCGGACCGTCTTCGGCCAAGAAGTCAAAGAAGAGAGCCCTTACTTCACCTTCTGAAGATGTGGTGGAGGTCGATGAAGTTATTGCTACGTCCACCAAGGTTGATGCTACGTCCACCAAGGTTGATATCTCAACCGTTGCGATGGCCACTTCCACCGACGCTACTGCAACCTTGGCCATGGTAGATGTTACTCCATTATCCACCAGGGTTGTCACCCCCTCCGAAGTAGCTGCGACATCTTCTGAGGCCGATATTGCGGCGGCCGAGGTGCCCGCAGGAGTAGTCGCCCTTTTCACTCCGTCGGGTCCCATATCGCCCGTGGGGCTTTCAGGCTCTTTGCCCGAGAGTCCAACTACTCAAAAGTTGGACAGACGTCGCAAGGGAAAAGGCAAGTATATTCCGGCCTTTGCGGCGGACACTACCGAGGATACTACCGGGGTTGCACCAGGTTTGCTCCGAATACGTTCTTGCTCATAACTTATGTTTTCGGGGAGCCCTTCTTGACTCGCGCCCCACCATTTTGCAGAGGACCGGGCGACCATCGCATGGATGGCTGATCATGCCCGAAGACGGGCTCTTCGGGACTCCCTTCTCCCGAATGACAAAATGCCGAGGGAGCCGTTTTGGTCTTTCACGGAAGACATGAACTTATTTTCCGGAGATTGCCAAGAGATGGCTCCCCAGATGGCAAGGGGTGTTCTTACAGAAGCCTCTTCTAGGGCAGTTGCCGAGGAGTGTGCTTCTGGGGATATCTTCGCCACTAGAATTTCTGAACGCGCCGCTCAGGTAACCTTTTCTCTTTTTTGCCCAAGTGTTTTGCCTTTCCTTATGCTGCTGTCCCTGAGGATATTCTCCTTCTCTTTTCGCAGCTTTTGGGGTACAGTGAACACCTCCGATTTTGGGCGGCAGAGCAGTCTTCTGCCCGAGCTTGGACTGAAAGTGAACTAGAGCAGGCTAGGCTCTTCTGTATTAACTTGGACATAGCCAATGTCGAGTTAGGGCGCATAGCCAGGGAGAAGGTTGCTCTGCTCCGGGATGAGTTCCTCATAGGCCAATCGGACCTTTTGAAGGACTTGACGAGGAGGTTGTGCGCTTGACTTCGGCCAATGAGGTTATTCAGAAGGAGAAAGAAGAAGAAACTGCCCTTCTGAAGAAGACTCTTGCCGAAAAGGCGGCTCTTTAAGCCAGGGTTTATTTTCTGAGGATGAGTGCGGCGAAAAGGAGAAACGCGAAGGGATTGGTGTGGAGGATTTCCGGTCTGAAGAAGGAGATCCTGGGTCTCGAGAAAGAGGTTGCTGGTCTTGAGAATGAGGCGGACTTGCTAGATGTAGAGAGGGATAAAGCCGTCCAGATGTCGAAGGTGTCCTTTCAGGACGGCTTTTGTTTAGCTCGCCATCAATTTTTGCAACGCTATCCGGACCTCGATACCTCCTTTCTTTCGACCCTGGATATTCCCAAGGGTCCTCGGTGGACTTGGTCGAAAGCTGATCACCTTAACCTGCCACCTGTTCCTCTACTTGCGCCGAAGGCGACGGCTAGAGACACGGGAGCTGGAACTTCTCGCGCTGCCGGGGATCCTTAAACGCCCTAGGGTTTTTCTTTTCATGTTTCTCTTGTACTTCTTGTAACCTTCTCCTTATATCAATGAATTTTTTTTCCTTCATTTTTTTGGCTAAGTCTTTTGATCAATCTTTCGGTTTCCCAGTTGTCCCGAGCTCTTTAGATAACTTCAGAAACGTGCTTCTTTTGCTTCCTCGTTGTCCCAAACTCTTTCAGTTTGGAGGCTTCGGAAGCATACTTCTTTTGCTTGTTTTTCCCACTATTTTTTCAGGCGATCTTGCATAGTTGGTGAAGTTCCCTTGGGAAAATTTTTTTTAGCCTACCCTTGTTCGGCCGTGGATACACTTTCCCCCCCTTTTTTTATGACCCTGCCAACCTCGGGAGGAACAGGAGATTTCTGGGAGTGCATGCTTTGTCCTTGTTCGGCGATTCTTCTCAGACAGGAGAAAACTTTTTAGTACTCAGACGAATTCCTGGCTTGCACTATTTCTTATCTGAAAATTCTAAGTATAGAATTTCTTAAAGGTGCCTAGGTGCCTTGTTCCTTAGTTTTTCTCCCTTCGGTGTTGCCGAGGTCGTATACTCTCTTTCAGACCTCACCGAGCAAGGCTCTTTCCTGTTTGGCCGAAGCACCCCACGTGATGGTTTTTCGGGATTCGGCCTTTCGGAGAGTGAGATCTTCCTTCCGTATTCCTCTTGTCCTTCCATACAGGTTCGCACTTATCACCTATTTTCGCTGAAAAAACCTTTCTTTTGAGTTTGGCCGTTTCTCAGTGTTCATCAACTAGGGCGAGCTTAATTCTCACTCCGAGGTGATTTCTTCTTTTACCGGACACCTGTCGGCCAAACTACTTTTGTAGGGATAATGGTCTCTATAGTGACGACTAGGGGTCTTCGGAGAACCATTCCCTGGCCTTTCTGCTGGCTGACTTCATTTTCTCGGTTATCAAAGACTTTTCAGGCGAACACTAGATTGCCTTTGATGGATTCCGAGCCCTTGAGCGTGCGTGCTTCATCCTTGTTCGGCGGGTAACCTGTGCAGGAGAAAAGAGAAATTTTTCTAAGTACTGTTTAGCCAAAAATACTGTTTACCTAAAAATTCTTTTGAGGTATTTCTCAATTTTCTCCCTTCGATGCTGCCAAGCTGATGATGCTCTCTTTCGGACCTTGCCTTGAATTAGGAGAGGTCCTTTTGGTGGCCGAAGTTCTCCACTGAGGCGGTTCTCGGGGTTGTGTTTTGGCCTTTTGGAGAATGAAGTCTCCTTTTTCCGTTCGGGGCATTTTTGCGCCTACGGCCATCTTTTGCGGAGGAAACACTTCTCCAGAGTTTGTTCATGCTTTTGGGATTGGCTCGAGTTCAGTTTCCCGATTTGCGACTATTTCTTTTTTTTTCTCTCTTTTTTTGCCGAGCATTCCTCCCGAGCTCGTTCTTCCTTCCTCCGAATACTCGCGCTTTACTTGGTAGCTTTATTGCTCCAAGTGGGCACTGGCCGTCGCAGGCGAGTAAGGAAGGTTTTTTCTCCCTGTAGTTTTTCGGAAGACTTGCTTGATATTTCCCAGCAGGAATTTTACCGGGCCTGCTGGACCTTCTCCTTTTGCTTTTTCTGACTTTTTCGTAGTCCCCGGTGTGTAATTCTTATTTGGGGACTTCCACTTCCTTGTTACTTCAAAACTAAGCTGGTGGACCAAAGTATCTTTTAACTTCGGAGGTAATGGCTAAATTTTTGGCCTCCTTCACCTAAAGGCTGAAGCCCTTTATGCTGCTGGCAATAATGTGCCATCTCCGCGCATCATGTTCCTTTCAGCAGGTTTGTGCCTGCTTTTTGCCTGCTTGATCAGTAGGGGCTTCGCCAAACGAGGTGGTTTACTGTTTTCTTGTAGCATTTTACTTTAGGCTTTGTTGGCAGTGAACCGTATCTGCCGAGGGCTGAGGGCAGTCTCTCGGAATTCATGACTCCGATGGGAGTATTTTGGGCATTTTATTCCGAACGCCTTCTTTCGGGTGCTGGTGCGTTTTTTTTTTTTGGCCATTCTCGCCCTTCCTGGGCGCGTCTATTCACACCTCTTTTTGCGCGCTGCTCTGCACCTCTTTCTGCCGATGCCTTTCTATAATGGGCCTGAGCTTTCCTTCCAATCGTTGTTCTTCCTTAATCAAGGAAGATTATCTGGGACATTTTCTGTACTTTTTGCCATTTCATCAGAATCTTTGGAAGATGGCTCTTTACGGGGCATTTTCCTTCCCTTATCCCAGGTTTTTGTTCCTAGTATTGCCGGTCTTTGGGTGATTCATGACTTTGTTAACCGAATATGCTAACTCAGGCGATTTCCCCATCCTCGGGCTTCTGGAGTATCGTTCCAGTGTCGTAGTGTTTTTGCGCCTGGAACTCCTTCGGTCGGGAGCTTTTGTCTTTCGCCTATATTCGGTATTCATTGGATTTCCCCTTTTTCTATTTCTGGTCTTTCGGCAATGGTCCGCTGTTGCCTGGGTTTATAATGTCCCCTTCTGGACCTGTGCGCAATGCAGTGTCTTTGGAGTTCGGCGCACTTGCCCGTTTACTCTCTTCCTTCTGACGTCGCGCAGGGGTGACTCCTTTTTGGATGATGGTAATGTGTCCGTTGGAGTAGGATCATAGTCTTTTTGCCCGTTTAATATCAACGCGTATTCGTCTTTTCGGGGGAGCGGGTTCGGTGTTACTGTCTGAGGGACAGTAACCTTTCTTTGGCACGAACTCTTTTGACGGGGGGGTCTGGACGGCACCGATCCTACCTTTCCCGTCTATCATATTTTGAGGGGAAGCACGTCCTTTGGGTATTCTCCGCACTGCCCTTTGTTCCCCCGGCTCTTGGGTCGCTCCTACTCCTCTCGTCGAAAGGATCGAGAGAGAAGACTTCAGCTTGACATTTGCACATAAACATCTTTGGCCTATCTACTGCAGTATTTCGACCACGGCGACGCGTGGGAAATTATGCAGGAAAGCCACAGTGATATCCGAAGGATGATCATCCCCGGGATGGGAAATCCCTGTTCCTTAATTGTTCGACTGCCGGGCAAGTCTCCGGCGTGGACGGGGGCCTTAGGAAGTCTTTTGTCCTTAGAACACTGAGTTTCTGACCACGGCTGCCCAAATAAGTTCCCACAAACGGCGCCAAATGATGGCATTTGGTTGGCCATCGTTTACGATCCCGCCGTGGCTCCACGACGGGGGTGACAGGGACCTCCTGAGGGATGGCATAGGTGGCCGTCCTACGATGGAGAGCGGGGGCCATGAAGGATTTTCGGTGCAGGAAGGAGCCTGAAAAAGTTGACATCCTCAAGTGGTTCGGCCTGAAATATACAGAGAACAGGGGTTAGGAGGTCCCCGGAGCGGTTTTCTGCGGAGGAGCCTCTGACGCCCAAGTCAGTGCCTCTAAATAGCAAAGAATAGGCATAAAATAGATTGGCTGGGGGTATTTTTCTGGCATGCACATAAGGAGAAGCATCACGCCAGAGGCATTTTTCTGGCATGCCTAAAGGAGAAAAGAGGAGAAAACTGGGACTCTGGAGTATTCTCCAAAGCTCCTGTCCAGCCCCCCCTTTCCTTTTTTGCCCAGAGTTTTTCCTGCTGTAAATAGGAGAAAATGAACCCTCCTGATCGTGACACGTGTATGGACGGATAGGATCCGTACTTCTTAAATAGGAAATCGGTCAGCTGTGTGCAGGCTTTCTCCGGCAATGGTTTATCGAGAATCGTGTCTCAGTGTGCCAGAGCACGGACTACAGTGGCCTGTCAGAATGCTTGAGGTCAACGTCTAGGACGTACGGGCAAATATGTGAGAGACTCCTTCGTATCACCCATCACCCCTTCGAGGTCCCTCCGGCCGACATTACCTTTTAGGTAGACGAGCAAGGACTTCTCCCGGGGTGACACCGTTTCTTCGGGGTGTTCTCATTCTTCCAAATTTGGTTCATTCATCCTCTGAAGGGGAGGCGATACAGTAACTCTCCGAGGTTGGTGCGATGGGTCTTCCGAGGTCGGATATGTCAGGCGTTTGGCCCCTCCTCCGAAGTTAGTGGCCAAGACCATGGCACTTCAGCCATCACCTACCTTTGGCCACCCTACTATGTACAACATCTAAAAGTGCACTTAATTACACTTAATTACATCCAAAAGTATTCAAACACAACATAAGTATATACATCCATCCTAAGACAAGTTCCCATGACACATAGCTTCTAAAGCCTGCAAGTAATGGATTCACACATTAGCTTGTTGCACAAGTAAATCATAGGATAATGAATCTTGAGCTAAACACACAAGTTAAGATGCTACCTTGCCAAAACCCAAAGATCACACTCAACAACCCTAGTTGCTTGACCTTTCAAGGAATCATTTTGCTGTAACAAAAAGCGACGTGCCATGAGCTTTTCAACTCAATAAGGACTTCTTATGGCCTCCAAGGCCTATACATAGGTTAAGCTCAGGCTTAACCGAAACATATCCATGCCCTTACAAAGAACTCACAAAGACAAGAAATGCAAAAGCATATACATAACAATATAAGCTATCTAAATGGGGGTTAGCACACATAAGCAAACATAAAAGCATGCAAACTCACACCCCACAAAGACCAGCCTAATAAGGCCTAGCAAGCATGATTTCAAATCCATAATGTTTCGATTAACCTCCTAAGTGGTTCCTAAACTAATCCAAAAGCTAACAAGCTTAGGAGCTGAGTTGGCCTTCTAAATTCCTAGGCCTAATGCTTGCCATACTTAGCCAATTAGCACATTAAACTTAGTTGCTGAAGCAAAGGATCCCTTGGTCATGGGTAGGTCATGGGTAGGATCCTAAGTGTTTATATTACACTTAGAAACTCGGTTTCCTAAAGCTTTAAAGCTTAGAACATGCCAATGGTTAGCTCCCTGTTGCTAGAATCCTCCTCCTTGGCTTAAACCATGCATGAAACCACCTTCTCCACGGGAAAAAACACCCTGTATTGTCTCAAATTTCCATTGAAAGCTCAAGAACACACCTTGAACTCAAGCTTCAGCCTTCAACAATGGCAAACACAACTATGTCAACGTGACAAGACTAGTGGAAGCATGCAAAAATCTAAAATTAGTGATGTGTCATTAAATTTGGGCTAATACTTGCTTAGTTGTGCCGTAAACTTACATGAACCAATGAGGTCTCCATGAAAAAGATTCCTAAAAATTAGCCATGTAAATATACTTTCAATTGAGTCCCCCAACTCTTCAAATCATCATTTGCATCTTGCTTCTCGGCCAAGCAAAATTGAGACCCGAATGACTTTCCTGCATAAACCACATTCAAGCTCCCATTAAAAGTTCTTCTTCTGATTTCGTAAAGCTCCAATCCTAGGCTCCCTACATTTCTTAAGCCTTTAATCCATATAGTCCATGCCTTAAACACTTAGGATTTTGAGGGCATTACAACCATCCCTCCTTAAGAAATTTGGTCTTCCAAATTTCCTAGAAGTTTATGGAATACACTAAGATTGCTTCTTAACATCTCAGCTTCAACTTCCCATGTTGCTTCTTCCTCAAAATGGTTAGTCCACTAGACTTTAACCATAGATATCCACCTACTCATAAGGTTTCTAGTGCCCATTGCCAATACCCGAATTGGCTTTTCTTTATAAGTAAGGTTTGAAGCAATAGGAACACTAGCAACACGAATCACTTGTCTATGATCACATACACATTTCTTCATCAAGCTCACATGGAAGATGTCATGCGCATGTCCCAACTTATGAGGTAGCTCTAGTTTGTTGGCTATACTTCCTACTCTTGTCACTACTTGGTATGGTCTTACACAGTTTAGGGTTAGCTTTCCTCTCTTTCCAAACCTCATCACTCACTTCATAGGAAATACCTTCATCCATACCCAATGTGCTACTTTGAACTCAAGTGATAGCCGAAGGGCTATGACTCTCGAAATCTCTGGAACAGCTACCTTGAAACCACCCTCGGTAAAGACTTAGCCCTAACCTTATGGCACACTCACACACCACCATCGGAAAGGGAACATGACTAACTTCGGGAAAAGGTGTCTTTCACCACCCTCGGATTTATGAACCTATCAGCCTCAGAAAAGTAGATCCACCATCCTCAACAAAGGAAAATGTCTCTTGAAGGTGACCCACTCTACTGAAGGGCCTTCCCCAATAGCCCTCGGGGAAAATCTTCACCCAAACACGACAAAAATGGTTAAGGAGGCTTTAACAGGGAGACCTCGCACACACCCCTGCCCTCTGGCCAGAACGGCCTACGGCCAGCTGGAGACGCCTACCTTTGAAGGTACAGATCGGATCTGACCAAACATGTGTTATGATCTGGACCAGCTATGTCAAATGGCCTTCTCCCTCCACCCTCCTATAAATACTTGGGAGGGACCTTGGTAAGAACACAAGAGACACTCTTTACTCTTTGTTCTCTACTCCTTACTTGCACACTCAAATACTGACTTAGGCTTCGGAAGCTCCTCCTCTGGAAACGCACTCCAGGCAGTTCCTAAACCTTATTCTTCTAAGTGTTTCAGACATCTTCACACCGAAAGTCTCTCTTCAGGCTAGCATTTCATATAACGAGGATGCCATCGGGCATTATTTGGCACCGTCTGTGGGAACTCATTCTCAGGTTGCAATTGTTGAGACCCAATGTTCTAAGGACAAGGGGCTCTTGAAGTCCTAGTTTGTGCCGGAAGCTCAAACAGCAACTGAACAACCTACAGTTGAGACTTTATTGCCTAAGGATGAGCATCCTCTAATGGTCATGATGAGCATTCTGTGAGATTTTTAGTGCTCTATTGTGGCTGAGATGACCTAACAGCTCGACCAAAGGTGGTCACAACCACCTCTTAGAGGAAGGGTACCTTCTCCTAGTACCCGTCAAGAAAGAGCCCAAGGTTACCTCGCTGGAGCTCCAGAAGTGGGAATTCTCATGATGAGTCCTCAATGGAAGACGTACCCCTAGAGGACATCGTGCTGGAGAAATGGTGTCAAAAGAGCCTAGAACTTCCCACCGATGAAGTTACTCTCCAAAAAGGAGACATTGCTCTCCATTGCCAGCGACCACCAGGCAACAAGGAGAAGACAGTAGTACCACCCTCATGGAGAAGATCCTGGAGAGGTTGGAAAAGGTGGAAAGGTAGGTCTCTCGAAAGCCCGTTTGGTCAAGGCTGTCGGAGACCTTCATCGGAGAAGAGTCACCCTTCATCCGTGCAGTAGTAAACGCACTTATGCCAAGTGACTTTTGAGTACCACGTTTGGAAACGTATGATGCGTGTAGTGACCCCCAAGCTCACCTAACAAAAAATAGGCACAGTATGGTGTTGCACAGTGCTGATGACACCACCCTCTAGAAATGCTTCGAAGTCACCCTTTCAGGGCTGGCAACTGCATGATATAACTCCCTCGCTCCTGGAACCATAATGGGCTTCCAGGAGTTATCTGCCGCATTCACCTAGCAATTCATTAGAACTAGACCGATGGTGAAAATGCCCATCTAAATGCTTGACATAGCCCAAAAGAATAGGGAGACCATTCAGAACTATGTCCAAAGATTCAGCCGAGAAGCCATGAGTGTGCTAGACTTCTGCCCCAAAATCCACATCCTTGCCATGATCATGGGACTTTAGAGAGGTTCACAACTCTTCTATAAGTTCTCCAAGGATCCCCTAACACCCTTGGAGAATTTTACCAAAGGGCGGAACAACAGATGGTAGCCGAAGAGCTTAGGATGGGAGGGCTGAAATCTGATGACAATCACTCTGAGGGTCAAAGTCACCAACCTCGGTACCCAACTGAAGGTGGGGGAAGACCTCGGAAATAAAGGGGAAAGAATTGAGATGAAAAATAACTTCGCAAATAAACCTACCTAGTTCGGAATGAAAGCAAGAATTTCAGGGATCACCGCAAGCTTGCTGGAAATTGCTCCAATGCTAGCACCACTACCAAAGAAAGATAAAAGATGAGAGGAAATTAGAGAGCAAAAGGAATGAGAATCCAAGAGTGTGGAAAACTCTAAAGGAAAAGGGGCTTATACAGACCGAAGGAGGTAACCATTGCCATAATGACCCTTTGTAGGCGAAGGGATGTAACCAATGTAACGAATGCGATAGTTCATCAATCACCTAGTGACATGTGTCACTCGAGGTGAGAAACAAGGGCATGCCTTCTAACATTAGCAAACCTATGTAAGCCTAGCCCGAAGTGGCGTAACTACCTGGTCAGAAGACATAACAATTCATTGGCAGGCAACAGGGAACAAAAATCTCAAAGGAGGAAATATTTCTCTGAAGATACAACTTCGGAAACATTAAGAGGTCGGTCAAAAGCAAAGAGTCTCATTTTATACTACGTCAGCTGAAAGAGACATCTTAGAGATACGCACCCCAAAAAAGGTGACCTCGGTCAAAGTTCAGCTATGCTAACTGGGGCGTTGATCATCCCCAAAAAAGATTTCCATGCCACACTCACAAAAGCTTCACACCGAACATACAACTTCGGCTTCCCGAGGGGGGCATGTGATAGCCAAAGGGTATGACCCTCGAAATCTCTGGATCAGCTACCTTGAAACTAGCCTCAGTAAGGACTTAGCCCCGACCTCGGGGCACACTCACACACCACCCTCGGAAATGGAAGATGACTTACTTCGAGAAAAGGTGTCTTTCACCACCCTCAGATTTACGAACCTACCAACCTTAGAAAAGTAGATCTGCCATCCTCAATAGAGGAAAACATCTCTTGAAGTTGACCGACTCTACCGAAGGGCCTTCCCCAATAGCCCTTGGGGAGAAAATCTTCGCCTGAAGGGGTCTCATACCCTAAAGGGGTCTCACGGAGACACAACAACAATAGTTAAGGAGCCTCTGACGGAGAGACCTCGCACACGCCCTTGCCCGCTAGCTAAAACAGCCTATGGCCAGCTGGAGATGCCTGCCTCTGAAGGTACGGATTAGATCTAACCGAACACATGTCATGAGCTGGACCAGCTGTGTCAAACGACCTCCTCCTCCACCCTCCTACAAATGCTTGGGAGGGACCTTGGTAAGAACACAGGAGACACTCTTTACTCTTTGTTCTCTGCTCCTTACTCCCACCCTCAAATACTGACTTGGGCGTCAGAGGCTGCTCCCCCAGAAACATATTCCGGGGAGCTCCTAACCATTATTCTTCTAAGTGTTTCTAACATCTTGACATAGGAAGTCTTTCATTCAGGCCAACATGTGATACAACAAGGATGCCACTATGCATCACAAGGTCCCTTCTTCTCTTCTGGTTTGCATAGGATTTTTGCCTAATGTTGGTAGATCTAATACTTTCATGATTAGGTTAATCTCCCTAGTAGTTTCTCTACCGAGATCTGGGCCTATCTCCAACTTATCCCTTGGTTCATGCCAATAATGTTTACTCATGCATCTCCTATGATAAAGTGCCTTATAAGGTACCATGCCAATCACTGAGTGATGGCTATTGTTGTAAGAAAACTCCACTAACGGTAGGCATTGATCCCAATCTCTTTAGAAGTCTATGCAGAACACCTCAACATATCCTCTCAAAACTTGTTTGGTTCTTTCAATTTTTCCATCTATTTGAGGTTGATATGCTAAGCTAAATTTCATCTTAGTGCCTAAGGCTGGGTGCAAGAACCTCCAAAACCTAGAAACAAATCTAAAGTCTCTATTTGAGACAATATCATCTAGTACCACATGCAACCTCACTATATATCTAATGTAGAGTTGAGCCAACATATCCACGGAGTTAATGATGTTTATAGGCACAAAGTAGGCTGCGTTGGTCAACTTATCCACTATGACCTAGATTGTGTTATGCTTTCTTCTAGTCAGTGGCATACCCACCACAAAGTCCATAGATATAAAAACCCACTTCCTTTTTGGTCTAGGCAAGCTTCGAAGCTTACCCCCTAGTCTCTGGTGCTCAACCTTCACTTGTTGGCAAGTCATACACTTAGCCACATAAGCACCTATTTCCTGCTTTATATATGACCACCAAGAAATTGGACCTCAAATCTTTGTTCATCTTTTGAGCTCCAAGATGCATACTCATTAAGCAAGAGTGGGCTTTCTTTAGGATTTGTTGCTTGAGGCGATCCTTACAAGGCACATAAATCCTACATTGGAAGTACAGCAATCCATGCCTAAAAGAAAATCCTTTGTACATGCTCCCATGTTTTTGCCCACAAATCCTAGGAAGCTCCTCATCTTGCAACTGTGTTTCCCTTATTAGGTTTTTCCACTTTGACCTATTGGTTGGAACCTTCACTTGGTTCTTTTCCCATTGCCCCTACTACCAGCTTACTTAGTTATTGAAGCCCATCAGCATCCCCAGTATGTGTCATGGTGAATGTGGCAGGAGCTTCCTAAGGTGTGGACGAGTCTGGAAAGAAAGTGCTCTATGTGGATTACTTAGAAATCACAGAGAGCATGGGTTAGGAGGTCCTCGGAGCATTTTTCTGGGGAGGAGCCTCCGACGCCCAAGTCAGTGTTTAGGAGGTATGGAGGCGATAAAGAGTGGAGAAGTACATTGTCTGATGCCTCTCTCTCTCTCTCTCTAGTTTTACCCATGATGCTTACCAACTATTTATAGAGGAGTGAACAGTAATAGTCCTCTTCATGTGGCCAGCCCAGATCATGACACGTGTTTGGTTGGATGCGGCCCACATCTTCGGGGAGTAGGGGGTCACTCAGCCGATCATAGGCCGCCGGGTAGGAGCCTAGGTGACCCGAGAGTGGCGTGCAAGAGTGTCCCTGCAAGCAGCGTGTCAGAACGTGTCTGGGAGCAGCGTGTCAGGGATGTGTCAGAAGCTCCTTCATTGCGCATGACATACTCCCGAGGTCCCTTTTGGTAGAAGAGACCTCTTCGGAGAAGGACTCGTCTTCTGAGGTTTCTTTAGTATTGTAGGAGTATATTTCCCGAGGGTGATCTTCCTCAGGGACACCCCAACTTCCGAGGATGGCTTAATTGTCCCCCCGAGGCTAGCACTGTCATTTCCTGGAACGGAGAATTGCCGAGGTCAGATTTGGGAGGTCAAACATCCTTCTTTCCGTGGCGGGTGGTTTCTCCTCTGAGGTTGGTGCTTTGTCCGAACCTATGGGTTCGGAGGGTGATGGGCACCTCGGCTATCACATGCCCCCTCCCGGGAAGTCGAAGCGTAGACTTCGGCTTTATGCTTCCGGGATGGCTTTTTTGCCGAGCTCGTGGTCGGAGCTCCACTCAAGAAGTTGCTCTTCTCCAGAAGACATCCTTTCATAGTCGAGGTACCCTTCCCTAGTTCTTTGGGTGACCTCGGGGCACGTGTAGCTTTTGTTCTCATTTTTTCTGCTGTGGGTTTGTGAATCGTCGCATCTTTTGGTCAGACATGTCAGTTATAGATAAGCATGCTTGGGTTTTTGCGATGTCAGAGGGGCATGCCCTAGGTCTTCGCATTGGCTGACACGTGGCCGCTAGTGGATGGCAAAATAGTTACACCGGTCATGCTAATTGCATCTCTTCGCCTTCGAGAAGTAATAATGAGGCTGTTGCGCCTTCGAGGGATAATAATGACGACGTTTCGTTTACCCTCTTTGATCTATATAAGCACCTCTCGCCTCATTTTTTGCCTCACTCTTTGCTTTTGCTCTCATCTGCTCTAGAGTTTTCTGTTGTCTTTTTCCTTCTTCCGGTGGCGGTTTCTAAGCCGGAGCAATTTTTGACAACTTTCACAGCAGCATTCAGGAACTCCGACTTCAGCAAAGCTTTGGGTGGGTGTTCCCTTTTGTAGTGCTTTTCCTTCCGAGGATGCTTTTCTGAAGTACTTTTATTCCCTTCTTCCTTTTTTAAAAAAATGTCGAATCCGACCCCGTTGATGACTGTCCAGCCTCTCCCCAAAAGCTTCATTCCTCTCGAATCTCACCCTTGTACTACCACTTTGGAAAAAATGACGAAGTGGATGGCCAAATATTACCTTCCTTTCTATGTCATCCCGAGGTTGCCTATCCCGGGTACATTCGGCTTTATGGCTGATTCGGATGAGGTTACCGTTTACCGAGCTCAACTAAAAGCCAATCTTCTGTATCCTCCTCACTGCGTAATATGTGAATTTTGTGAATTCCACGGAATTGCCGTGAACCAACTTCCCCCAAATTCTTACTCTTACTTCAATGCTTTCCTCCGCATGTGTGGGGTGTTTAAGATAAACCCCCACTTTCTCTTCTTCATGTAGTATTACAAACTCCACCCGGTCCTGAAGGGCGGCTTTTACTTCCTGCTTCCCCGAGGGTCCGGAAGTAAAAAATTTACCTTCACTTTTGACAACAAAGACAGCTGGCGAGGGTGGCAGAAGAAGTTTTTCTTCCTGCCGATCTTGGAGCTTTGGCGCCACGTGCCAACCAGATGGGCTTCGGGGACCTTTAAGATGGACGTCATTGACCCCCGGAAGCTCTTAACCCCGGGGCTATCTACCGAGTTCGATCAGTTCGATAGACTTATCAGGGTTGTGGCAGACTGGGACCCCGAGGTCCCTCCGCATTTATTTTATCCTTTTCCCATCAAGTGGGACCTCATGACCGAGCAGGTCCTTCGGCAATTGGGAGTGGTGAACGTGCACAAGAGTGACCCTGGTATGCCCGTGCCCGTTCTTCCGGGGAAGAAGGCTTGGATAGTCATGCTCCTTCGGGGCAAAATTTCGTATGAGGCATTTGCCGAGAGTAAGTCACCTTTCAGGGTTTGATATCCTTTTTCCCTTTTGGACTTACACTGATATTTTGTCCTTGTGCAAAGATGGGCGATCAATCTGTTGACTTCTACAAGTCCCTCTTCCTCGGTCAGGCCGAGAGTGGGGAGCAGACGCGCAAGAAAGCGCCTGCCAAGAGGAAGAAGACGACCGGCGGCGGGCCTTCTAAGTCTAAGAAGGCTAAGGCTGCTATTCCTCCTCCCCCCGAAGTCGTTGTCGAGGTGCAGGAGCAATCCCCTGCTCTTTCTCTGACCTCCATGGACCTTCCTTCAGACTTTGCCCTTCTCGAGGCAGCCCTGAGCCCTGTTCTTACTTCCGACACTCCGGCCGAGCAAAGGTCTGCTCAGGAGCTCGAAGAGAGCAGAAGGAGGAAGGGAAAGAATGTTCCCCGTGAAGTCCAGGAGGGTGAGTCTGAGGATGACATCACCGAAGTTCCTCCAGGTTGGTTCCTTAGCCATTCTTCTACAAACCTTAGTATTTTTCACATCAACGATTTTTTGGATGAATGGCTAAGGGATGACGTGTTGATGGAACATCGGCATGATATTGCAGAGGACATGCCTGTGGGGCCCTGGATGGAGAGTCACGCCCGACGGAGGGCTCTTCGGGACAAGTAGATCCCTTAGGACAAGGTGCCGAAGGAGCCCTTATGGACATTCACAGAGGACATGAACTTGTTCTCTGAGGATAGCCAGCTGATGGCTCCCCAAATGGCGACGGGGATGATGACAAATGCTACATTCCAGTCCCTCATCACCGAATGTCTTAACGAAGAGATCCTCGCCGCGAGGATGACTGAGCATGCCACCCAGGTAGTCCTTTGCTCCCTTTTACTTAGAAAAATTTTCCATCTAAGTTTCTATCATTCTTTTGATATTCATTCGGGGCCCCCTTTTTGCAGCTTTTGGCGTACAGCAGGTACTTCCATGCCTGGGCGGCAAAGCAAATGGAATCCCGCTCTCGGTCTGAAGATTCTTTGTGCAAAATGAAGGAGTTTTGTGCCAAGTACGTCCTCAAATATGGCAAGCTCAACAAGATTGTCAAGGAGGACGTTGTGAATCTTTGGGCCAAACTTGCGGCGAGCAAACAGGAACTCCTTCTTGACTTCACAGCCAAGGTTGAGGACCTCAGATCAAAGTGCGCCGTTCTTTGTTCACAGAACGAGGCCCTTAGGAAGGCGAATACTCAAGAAGGAAAGAACCTGACGAAGGCGCTTGCTTTGAATGCCGAGATCCAGGCCGAGGTTGACTTTTTGAAGAATGAGGCAAAAAGCAAGAAGAAGAAGAAGCTGGAGGGGAAGATTGCTGAGCTTATGCACAAGTTGTCAGCCATCAGATCCGGGAAGGATCAGTCTAACCAGATGACGAAGGTGTCTTACTAAGACAGCTTTTGCTTGGCGCGTCATCAAGTCCTTCTTTGGTATCCCGAGCTCGACCTCTCCCACCTATCTGCTCTGGATTTTCCCAAAGAGCGCAGGGGGACATGGTTTAAGCCAGAGTTTCTCAATCTTCCACCTGCTGAGCCCGTGCCTCCGACTGAGCCAATTAAAGATGATGACGCCGAAGAGACGTCGGATGCACCTGCTCAGCCTTAGGCTTCTTCTTTCTTTTTTGTAGTCCTGCTTCTTTGTACTTTGCCTTGAGATTTTTAATGAAGATTTTTTCTTCAATATCCATTCTTCCTTCCGAATACGATTCTTCAAAAGTTAACGTAATTCTAAGTATATATTTTTGGTGAACGTCCGTGCCTATACTTCGGAAAGAGTCATCTTAGACTTTTCCCATATTCTGCCGAGGTTTTAGACTCCATCAAGGAGTTAGTTCCAAAAAAAAAACCATTAAGAAACCCTTCTTCAGTAACGTGACCATATTCATCTTGTATTTTTATTGACAACTTCGGGGAGGAGTAGTTACAAATTTTCCTTCTAAAAAAATGTCTAAGTATAGAATTTTTTTAGAGAGTTTGAATGCCAAGGGTTTTTCAACTCTACTCCCTCGGTATCGCCCAATTTGTAGACCTCGGGCCGGACTTCATCGAGGACCAAATAAGGTCCACTCCAGTTTGCTCGAAGTACCTCTTGTGATGGCTTTTGCGGCTCAAATTCAGTCTTTCGGAGAACAAGGTCACCTTTTTTGATTTTTTTTTCTTCTTACGCGTACGTTAGTAGCGTGAGCTATTCTTTGTTGGAAAACCTTTCTCCTTAGTTCGGCCATTTCGTGATGTTCCTCGGTGAGGTCTAGTTTTGTCCTCAAGCCGAGATTATTTCCTTCTTCATCGAATACTTGTATTCTTATCAAAGGTTGTATGACCTCAACAGGGATAATGGCCTCTGTCTCATATACGAGCGAGAAAGAGGTTTCCCCCGTAGCTCTTCGGGGTGTCATACGGTAGCTCCACAACGCACTTGGGAGCTTTCCTGGCCATTTCCGCTTTGCCTCTTTTAGTCTTTTCTTCAAGCCATCTTTTATTGTCCTGTTGGATAGTTTGACCTGCCCGTTACTTTGAGGGTGGGCTACTGGAGCAAAATGCATTTTTATGTCGAGGTCGGTCACGAATTCCTGGAAACCTCTATCTGTGAACTGAGTTCCATTGTCGGCCACTATTACCCTCGGTATGCCAAATCGGCATATAATGTTCTTCCATACAAACGTTTGGGCATCCTTTGCCGAGATTAATGCTAGTGGCTTCGCTTCAATCCACTTAGTGAAGTAGTCTACTGCGACTATACAGAACTGTACTCCTCCGGGAGCGTTTGGAAGAGGTCTGATGAGGTCAATGCCCTATACGGTGAAGGGGCAAGGATAATCTGCTGAGTTTATTCTTTTCGAAGGTAACTTTTGGATGTTGGCGTGCCTTTGGCAATTGTCACAGCTTCGGACAAACTGCCTTGCGTCTTTTCTCAAGGTAGGCCAAAAGTAACCTTGGCGGAGTAGTACCCTAGCAAGGGCGTCTGTTCCTATATGGGAGCCACACGCTCCTTCGTGGACTTTTTCAAGTATTGTTCTGACATCATCTTCGCTTACACATTTTTGTAGGGGGCTCGCGTACCCTTGCCTATATAGTTTTTCTCCAATGAGGAAGTACCTTCCTGAGCACTTCCGTACTTTTGCGGCCTCTTTAGGGTCTTTTGGGAGTTCCGAAGTTGCTAGATACTTCTTGATGGGATCTCGCCATCCTTCCCCCGAGGTTGCTATGCACATCAGTTCTGTGCTAGGTTGCTTCAGCACCTCGCAGGGTTCCTTAGATTTGGCCAAGGAGTCAGCTTGAGCATTATCACTTCGGGGTACATTTTCTATTTGTACCGAGTCAAACTCACCAATGAGTTTTTTGACGAGGTCCTGATATTTTTCCAAGGTTGGATCCTTTGCCGCGTATTCCCCCTTCGTCTGCTGATCTACTAGTTGTGAGTCACTGTGGGCAAGAGGTCTTTTATGCCAACTTTTCTGGCTAGTTTTAGTCCTGCTATAAGGGCCTCATATTCGGCGATGTTATTGGTAACATCAAAACCAAATTTGATTGCCTTAGTGGCTTGCATGCCTTCGGGTCCCCGAAGGACTATTCCGGCGCCCTGGTGTTCTGCGCCTAATGCTCCATCGACAAAGAGCTTCCATTCTGGGTTTACCTTTGTTCGGTCTTCCTCAGTGGTTTCGGCATTCTCTATTTCTCGGATTTCGACAATGAAGTCCGCCAGTGCCCGAGCTTTTATTGCCCTTCTTGGCTCGTAAGTAATGTCATACTTTCCAAGTTCGATACACCATTTCAATAATCTCCACGAATGTTCTACTCTTTTCATCAAATCGCGTAGAGGCAGATTACTTCAGACAGTGATAGCGTGTCCTTGGAAGTAAGGTCGCAACCTTTTGCCCGCGAGTACTAAGCCATAGATGGCTTTTTGGAACAATGGGTACTTGATCTCGGTGCCATGTAGGGACTTGCTCACATAGTATACTGGCTATTGCTTTCCACCTTCTTTTTTTATTAGCACTGAACTCACCGCTTTTTCGGTTACTGCGAGATAAAGGATGAGGGGCTCTCCTTCCTGGGTTTGTCAAAGTGTTGGCAGTTTGGTGAGGTAGTCCTTAAGCTCGTCCCAAGCTTTCTAGCATTCTGAGTTCCACGGATGCTCCTGTGTTCCAGGGGTATCCTCACCTTTGGGGGCTTTGGTTAGTACTTTGAAGAATGGCCAACATCGGTCCCCACACCTGGAGATGAATCTACTAGGGAAGTGATTCTTCTAGTGAGCCTTTGTATGTCTTTGATGGATGTAGGTGTTCGAAAATTCAGCAGGGTTTTGATTTTCTCAGGGTTGGCATATATTCCCCTTTCTGATACCACGAAACTAAGAAACTTTCCTGCACTTACCCCGAATACACATTTCTCGGGATTGAGACGTATGCCGTGTTAGTGTTGTACCCAAAAGCCAATCAAGAGATGATTGTAATTTTGCACATTGAGTCATGATATTTTATTAAGGCATTAATCCAGCAATTATGTTTGTTGTTTTGTTTCTGCGCAACTTAACAAACATAATTGTAACCCTAGAATAATGGTATTCTTAAATGTCCCTGGTCTAGTATTATTGTGGAGCGGGTTGCAATAAAACATAACGACTAGCATATGTGGAGACTAATATGAGATATGTAGTCTACATATGGGTACAAGTTGGAGAACTTGTGTGCTGGACCGACCTACCATGAGAACACTACATGGATCGTTATATGAGTGTCATAAGTGATTCTCATAATGATCATGGCATATGTAGTCCTTCGACCTAAGATCATCAAGGTTCCCTACATGTGAGTCACATACTTTGATACTTTCCTTTGTTGCTCGTAGCTGAGTGAACTTGAAGGAGGTCATTGGGTATGTCACATATCATGCGGAGGAATTTGTCTGATCAAGATGGGATTTGTACCTCATACGTAACGAGAGTGATATCTTCGGGCCCCTTGATAGAGTAAGACTTAGAAAATGCATGGCCATGCTCGGATGAGTTGATAAATGATGTCAATGTCATCAGTTTAAGTTGGTCTACTTGGTAATCAAGAAACCAAAGATTGGGCTATACGAGAGTGACACATTCCATGGCTCGTGCTTAGTCTTGATATCTTGGACAAAGGGACAATGGCATATATCGGTGATGATCATAAAGGTTTAGTCGAATCATCAACAATCTTCTCACTTGGGTAGCAATGATGTGTTGCTAGACACCGCTCATTGCTTATGATCATAAATGTGATTTATGATCATTGCCAACGTGGCAAGAGCCCATTGGGTCGCACACGTAGAGCATTTGGATCATTAGAGTGCATGGGCTAATTATTTGGGTTATGGTTTCACTTTAATTTCGTATTAACAATGGGCCTAAGAGTTGAGCCATTATTAAGCCTGAAATTAAATCCTAATTGGATTAGGGCTTTCAAACCCATTAGGCCTGGAAGTTGAGTTTCACTATAAATGCAACTTCTAGTGAGAAATTCGCAGGTCTCCTTGCCTTAGTCCCCAAAAGGACAGCCACACTCTTCTCTTGCAATTCCTTGGAGGACGCAAGCTAGCACTGCGAGCGCAAGAGAAATGCATCTGCCGGGATGCAGTGGAGGCGTGGTGATCCTGAGAGGAGGCTCGTGTGGATACCATAGAGAGCCTGAACACGTCAACTGTTCAGGTTTTGTGATTCGACTCTACAGTTGAGTGAGAGATCTCAACCGAAAATTAGGTATGAAAATTTTTGAACACCCAGTTTACCCCATTTCAATTGGATCCTGGAGGGTTTCGGTTAAATTTCGCTGTGCTGTTTGGCTCCCAAAACCCATCATGTCGTACTCCCGAAGTCATTGGAAGGTTTTGGTGAGGTCGGTGATATGATTACCAGGCATTTTGCTCTTGACTATCATATCATCGACGTATACTTCCATGTTTCTTCCAATCTGGGCATCGAATACCTTGTTCATCAGCCTTTGATAGGTGGCCCCTGCATTTTTAAGCCCAAAAGGCATTCTGATGTAGCAGTAGGTGCCTGTCTCTGTGATGAAGGCTATTTTTTCTTCATCTTCGGGGTTCATCTGAATTTGATGATATCCACTAAAGGCATCAAGGAAGCTCAGAAGCCCGTATTCGGCGGTTGCGTCTACCAGTTGATCTATGGCTGGCAGAGGATAAGAATCCTTTGGGCATGCGTCATTTAAATTTTGGAAGTCGATGCACATTCGGAGCTTCTCGCTTCCTTCCTTTGTGGCGATAACCACGTTGCTAAGCCATTCAGGGTATTTTACTTCTCTTATTACCCCGGCCTCGATGAGGCGATTGACTTCGGCTTTAACGAAGGAATTCTTATGAGCTGATAGACTTTGTTTTTTCTGCCGAACTGGTCTGGCGTTTGGCCATACTTTAAGATTGTGGTGAATTATGCCGGGGTCGACCCCAGGCATATCTTTCGGCGCGTAGGCAAATAGATCTTTGTTCATAAACAAGAAGGATACAAGCCTCTTTTTGTCGTCCTCGGCCAGTTTTTTCCCGATTCGGGTGTTTCGGCCAGGGATCAATTCTACGTCCTCTGTTTCCACTTTTTCGAGGCTTTCAGTTTCCTCCTCTATTGTTTCCCCGTCCTTCGCGACTGTTTTTTCTTTCGCCGAAGTCTGTACTTGGATTCTTGCTGGGCTTTGTCTAGCCCTTGTGAAGACCTTTCTGACTTCGGCTTGGTCAATGAAGATTTCCGCGTCTCCGTCTTTGGTTGCGAAGGTGACCGTTAGGTACTTTACGTCCGGCCGGATGTGGAAGTTGCCCTGAGTCTGCCTTCCGAGGATAGCATTGTAAGCCGACGGCACATCTATGACAATAAATCTTGTCTTGACGGAGGCAATTAACTCTTCCTGGCTATGGGGTGAGACCCCTTTTAGCATCAGAGGTAGGTCGACATATCTGAGGACCGGAAGTTCAGAAGGTCCGACGCCGAAGGTGGGGGAGCTGACTGAGCTGAGATCCTCCTTCGGAATGCCCAACTTAGGCAGCAGATGGGAAAAGATGACATCGGTGTTTGAACCGTCATCGAGGAGTACCCTTTTGACATCCCAGTTTCCTATCCTTGCCGTGACAAGGAGTGGGTCGTCATGGGGGAACTTTACCGTAGATCCGTCCCTACGGACGAGCCTTCTTGATGAGTCCCCGTACTCCATTACGGAGATTTCTCTTATCTTCCTCTTCCTTTCGGCCGAGGGTATCCCAGTAGTGATGGTTTGGATAACTCCCGCCGATGGTGGTAGGTTCTTTCGAGGACTTCGGTCCCGACGTCGGTCCGAGTCATACTCTTCATCGTCCCCTCTCCTCTGCTCTTCTTTCCTTCCTTTTGGGGAAGGCATCCGCAAGTACCGGCGAAGTTGGCCCTGTTTGATCAGGGACTCAATATATTTCTTCAGCTGAAAATAATCCTCAGTGTCATGGCCATGGTCTCGGTGGAACTGACAGAATTTCTTCATGTTCCTCTTGTTCTCCGAGGTCATGGCCTTTGGCCTTGGAACTGTGGTTCCTTGCCTTTCTAGTGCCATGAGGATGCTAGCTCTTGTAGTGTTCAAGGGGGTGAATGTCATTGGCCTTTTCCCCCTCTATTTTCGGGGCCTTTCTCCCTCGTTCTGATGTCGAGTCTGATGGCTGGGCCCTTCGGCGCGAGGGTGCTCTCCTTTTGGTCCTCCCATCCTAAGTTCTTCGGCCGTCATATGCTGTTCGGCCCTTCTGTAAAACTCCCCGAGGGTCTCTGGGGGGTCCTTTGAAAACTCGTAGAATAGTTGGGAGTCCCTTCGAAGTCCTCTAATCATCGCGAGAATGTGAATTTCTGGCCGAAAGTCGGGCACGCTCAGCGCCTCTCGATTGAACCTTTCAACATAGTCGCGGATGGTCTCCCCACCTCGCTGGGCTATGTCGAACATTTGTACTGGCATTTTGGCGGTTGGCCTACTGCCGATGAACTGCTGGGTGAAGGCAGTGGATAGCTCCTGAAAGCTCAACAAGCTTCCATGGGCCAGAGAGTTGTACCGTGCCGTTGCTGGACCCGAAAGTTTTACTTCGCTGATACTTGTAGAGTGTAGTGTCATCTGTGCCATGGAGTACCATGCTTTGCTTATACTTTGTCATGTGTGCCTGAGGGTAACTTCGCCCGTCATAAGTTTCTAGGCGAAGTACCCTGAAATCACTGGGCATGGGTGCCTCCACCACTTCGCGCACGAAAGGTGACTCTTGTCCGGTGTAAGAGTCTGACAGCCTGGACCAGACTGCCTTTTGGGAGAGCTGCCTCTCAATGTTACCACCTCACAAAATGGGAGAATTACAAGTGTGTCATAATGGCTAAACACCATTATATTGTGTAATTCTCACCATAGTGATTGTAGTGTGGGGGGTAAAAGGTATGATCAACACCTCCTTAAAAGTGTTCCAATTTGGTAACTTGGTCCCCAAGAAAAGCCTTAAGGATTGCTTGTTTGTCAAGCAACCTATGGACTTTTTTGTAAGGTTTTGGAAATTCAGGTACTCAATTGCAAAACTTTCACAAAATAGATTTGGAGAGTTATGAGAACAATATGAATGGTATGAAAGTGCTATTGGAGGACCAAATTGCTTATGGAAGGCAACTAAGGACAAAGAAAACACAAAAAGGCATAAAGGACCTAAGTGTTCTAATGTAGGCCTTAAGATGTGTATGTCTATGACTTAAGTCAAATGGAAGTTTTGTGGGGTTATCCCACATAAGGAGGGCTGCTAAAGGAAGATAAGGATGGTCAAATGTGGGCCAAGAGATTAAGACTAAGAAACCATAGTCTTGTAGCAAGGAAAATGACATAAGACAAGGTTAAGACTACTTAAGTGTGTTTAGTGTACTTTTGACTATTTAAGTAGTCAAGACCACCTTTGCTTCTCTAAATTTCGGCCTCCACCAGAAAAAAGAAAGCCAGCCCTCTCCTCCACACTTCCTCCATAGCCACCATACCTTCAAACTCAAAACTACTTGCAATTGAAGTCAAGGAAGCACAATTGGAAGCTATTTGGTGCTATTGCTTGAGTGCACCTAGGATCAAGCTCCAATTTCAGCATACCCATCAAGGTAAGGGTTCTCTTGCTCTCCTGGGTTGTTTTCTGTATTTTCAAACATCCATGGAGCTAGGGCTAAGCTTGGAAGAGAGCCATGTGGTTGATGAACCAAGCTTAGTGAGGGGAGTGCACTTATTGAAGGTTTTGTGACCTAGTGTGAAGTGCACAGTGATGGCAGCGAATTTCTCAGTTTCTAGGGCCCAAAAATTAGTACTAACTAGTGTTAAATCCTCCTAAGACCAAGCATTAGCTTGAGGAGGGCTGCCATAGTGATTTGGTTAAGTTTATTACATGTTTTATGGACTAACCTATGGTATATGGTGATGCCACATTTCATGTGTTTGTTGTTTGTGATTGGCTGCGGCATTTGGTTGCTATATCTTGTATATATGCATTGTGTTTTTTGTGTTTTAGTGTCTTTGGATGCAGTTTTAATGATGGTTACATTGCCTATTGAATCCAAGTGCTACCCTTACTAAGTTTCTCAATGAAACTTACTCCCCTCAATTCTGTCATTTCAGGTCCAGCTGAAAGATCACCTTCAAACTAACCATTGTGGTTTTAGTTTTGATCTGAAATTTCAGGTACATGAGCTTCCATATTTCTAGTTATGATCTGGAAATTTTGGTGATTTTATGAGCACATTTGGTATTTTTAATGGTGGTACTTACTGTGTTGTGCAGCAGCTGTCCAGCATCCTGTTTTTGGAGTCCATTGTGTCTCAGAACCTCCTGTAACCTAGGGTGCGTATTTAGCTGAGTTAAAATGAGACAAGTATGTGAACATTTGAGTAATGTTTTGGCTATGTAAGTGATGTGGTGCAAAGCTGCCTAAGTGTGAATGATAGGCTGCTTACTTGTAAATTCTGTTTTGACCACATAAATTTGTTAAAATAAATGGAATGTAATTCCTACATGTAATGGACATATATGGGATAGGCTTAGAGGGCTTTCCCCTTGTGAATGAAGTGTTTGCATGGTTTGGAAAAATTGTATGGGCAAAATGGTCCAAAAGTTGCCAGAATTTTGACTCCGGACCTAAAGTTTAATATCTCCCTTTGTAGAATGAATCTTGTGTGAAATTTTGAACAAAGATAGATAACATATATAGGTTTAACTGAAATTTGGAATTTATGGATTTGGATCCTTTTAGCCAAAGATATGACGTTGTAAAATTGGCTGAGTTACTGTTCATTTGGTCAGAATTTTGTAACAAACTTCAAAAATCCATAACTTGGTCCATGGGTGGGCTATTGGTGTAAAAAAAAATTCCTTGATTTTATGTAAGTCTCTAATTCTTAATAGAGCAAATAAAACAGGGGGTTATGAGGCTGGATTGATACAGTTTATTAGTGGAAGTTACAGGCACAGTGGTTGATCACTAGAATTTAACAAGATTGCCTAATGTGTGGAAGCCAAAAGTAAAACTTGTGCTAGTGTTTTCCTTCTTTGCTGCCATGCTATGCATGAAATGTTAATATGTGTGTGATGGTTGGACCAATAGGCATGTATTTACATAGTGCCCAAGAGGGCCACTTGGGTATGGACACTAAGGGTAGTGTTCTGATGGCCTACAGAACATTACCAATCCTGGGAGTCTAGATGCACAGTTTTGGCACCATAACTGGACTACCCTGGAGTGGGTAACACTCAACCTTCTCCAGTCTTCCTAGGATTTCCTCTATGAGGACAGTCGTGCTGACTTCTCCTTGCTGCCGTGTGTTCGCTGGTAATGGCGAACTTCTTCTCCTCCCCGAGGAGCGACTTCGGCGGTGAGGAGACTGGGACCTTCGATGAGGGGATGCACTCCATTGGTAAGAGGCCCTAGTCTCTTTTGGAACTCCCCCCCTGATGGGTCGCGCCTCAACAGGTTTGTTTTCTGTTGAAGACGCATCGAGGGAGTCCCTGCTCCCCGAACTTCGACGTGTGGACCTTGAACTCCTTTCCCGACGAACAACCGGGGGAGAGGCCGTTCGGACCAGAGGAGGTTGAGGCAACTGCTGATCAAGTTGCTGAGTCATTTCGGTGATGATGGAGCATTGGAAGTCTTGCAAAAAGCCCATCGTCACCATCAGAGGGCGGTTGTCTTCCGGTACAGAAGTTTCTGCCACAGGCTGTGTGGTCGCCTGCTGAGCCTCGGGTGTAGAGGGGGGTCTTGAAATCCCTTTGTCCTTCAAGCGCCAAGTCTTTACGACGCTGACCTAGGAGATGATTCCTACAAACGGTGCCATGTGAAGCCCTTTAGCATCTCCAGTATGTGTCATGGTGAATGTGGCAGGAGCTTCCGAAGTTGTGGACGAGTCCGGAAAGAAAGTGCTCTATGTGGATTACCTGGAAATCACAGAGAGTATAGGTTAAGAGGTCCCCAGAGCATTTTTCCGAGGAGGAGCCTCCGACGCCAAAGTCAGTGTTTAGGAGGTATGGAGGCGATAAATAGTGGAGAAGTATATTGTCTGATGCCTCTCTCTCTCTCTCTAGTTTTACCCGGGATGCTTACCAAGTATTTATAGAGGAACGAATAGTAATAGTCCTCTTCATGTGGCCGGCCCAAATCGTGACACGTGTTCGATGGGATGCGGTCCACGTCTTCGGGGAATAGGGGGTCACTCAGCCTAGGTGACTTGAAAGTGGCGTGCAAGAGTGTCCCTGTAAGCGGCGTGTCAGAACGTGTCTGGGAGTGGTGTGTCTGGGAGTGGTGTGTCAGAGGCTCCTTAATTGCTCATGTCGTACTCCCGAGGTCCTTTTTGGTAGAAGAGACCTCTTCGGAGAAGGACTCATCTTCCGAGGTTTCTTTAGTATCGTAGGAGTATATTTCCTGAGGGTGATCTTCCTCAGGGACACCCCCACTTCTGACGATGGCTTAATCGTCCCCCCGAGGCTGGCACTGTCATTTCCTGGAACGGAGAATTGCCGAGGTCGGATTTGGGAGGTCAAACATCCTTCTTTCCATGGCGGGTGGTTTCTCCTCCGAGGTTGGTGCTTTGTCCGAACCTCGGAATGTGATAGGCACCTTGGCTATCAGTTATACTATGCACTTCTACTTCATTAGGATGCCCAGTGGCCTTGAGTACTGCTGTATACTTCCTGATAAGAGCATCAGCTACCATGTTGGCTTTACTAATTGTATACTTAATGATGCAATGAAGCCATCTTCTCAGTGTCATGTTCAAGTCCTTTCGTGTAATCAAATACTTCAGAGTCTTGTGGTCCATAAAGACTTGAAACCTACTTCCTAGCAAGTAGTGTCTCCACTGCTTGAGTACAAAGATCACTACTAGTAACTCCAGATCATGAACTAGATAGTTTTTCTCATGAAGTCTAAGCTGCCTTGACCCATAAGCTATTACTTGTTTCCCTTGTGTCAATACACATTCGAGCCCTACTTGTGAGGCATCTATATATATTTCATATTCCTTAGTAGGGTTTGGCAAAGCCAGTATTGGGCTATCATTATTCTCTTATTAAGTTATTGGAAATTAGATTCACATTCTTCACCCTACTCATAGTTTTGATCTTTTCTTGTTAACTTAGTCAATGCAGTAGCTATTATAGAGAATTTAGGTATAAACCTTATGTAATAGCCAGCAAGTCCTAGGTAGCTCCTAACTTTCCTTACATTATGGGGTTGCTTTCACTCCAAAACAGCTTTAATCTTGTCAGGATCAGTAGCTAAACCATGCTCATTGATCACATGCCCAAGAAAACCAACTTTCCTAGCCCAAAATTGGGACTTACTAAGCTTGCCATACAATCTATGATCCTTTAGCAAGCCAAGTACCAGCCTTAGGTTTTCCTAATTGGCCACCTCAACCTTTGAGTACACCAATATGTCATCTACAAACACCACAATGAAGTGGTCCAAGTAAGCCTTGAACATTACTTGCATCAGGTCCATGAAGAAGCTGGTACAATGGTGAGCCTAAATAGCATCGTTCTGTATTCAAAGTGACCACACCTAGTCCTAAAAGTTGTCTTAGGTATGTCCTCTTCCTTGACTCTCAGTGAGAAGAATCTAGATTTCAGGCCTATCTTGGAGAGCGCCCTAGCTCCCTTCAACTAATCGAACAAGTCTACTATCATAGGTAGAGGATACTTGTTTTCAATGGTCAATGCATTGAGCTTTCTATAGTCAACGTACAACCTAAAGGTCACATCTTTCTTCTTTACAAAAAGTATAGTTGCTCCCAAGCAGATGTACTTGGTCTATTGACACCGTTCTCTAACAGTTCATCCAAATGCTTTCTTACCTCAACCATTTCAGGAATAGCCATCCTGGAGAGAGCAATGAACACAAGGGCAGCTCCTGGTACCAATTTGATCTCAAACTCAACCTCCCTTGTAGAAGGGAATCCTAGAAGATCTGTTGTAGCGTCTTCTACCCTGAATAGGGTCCTCCCAAAAAAACTATAAAATAGGACAAGCAATTAACTAGCCAACTGTAACTAGTATGGAACAAAGTTCCATACTAGTTACAGTTGGCTAGTTAATTACTTGTCCTATTTTAAAACCTTTCATGCATATTGTTTTAACCTACAATGCACTATGCATACACTTTCTTTGACTTGAATTTCAATTTAAGAAAATGAATAAAAAACATATGCTGCGGGCCCTATGTAGTTTCAGACCTAACATATGCGCCTATATTGGAGTCCCTTGGGACCCTACCTCTTCCTAGTCCTCGCATGGGCTGTTAGTGTTGTGCCCAAAAAGCCAATCATAAGATGATTGTATTTTTGCACATTGAGTCATGATATTTTATTTAGGCATTAATCCAGCAATTTTGTTTGTTGTTTTGTTTATGCATAACGTAATAAACATAATTGTAACCCTAGAATAATGATATTCTTAAACGTCCCTAGTCTAGTATTACTGTGGAGCGGGTTCCAATAATACATAATGACTAGCATATGTGGAGACTAATATGAGATATGTAGGCTACATATGGGTACAAGTTGGGGAACTTGTGTACTGGACCGACCCACCATGAGAACACTTCATGGATCGTTATATGAGTGTCATAAGTGATTCTCATAGTGATCATGGTATATGTAGTCCTTCGACCTAAGATCATCAAGGTTCCCTACATGTGAGTCACATACTTTGATACTTTCCTTTGTTGCTCGTAACTGAGTGAACTTGAAGGAGGTCATTGGGTATGTCACATATCATGCGGAGGGATTTGTATGATCAAGATGGGATTTGTCCCTCCTATGTAACGGGAGTGATATCTTCGGGCCCCTTGATAGAGTGAGACTTAGAAAATGCATGGCCATGCTCGGATGAGTTGATATACGATATCAATGTCATCAGTTTAAGTTGGTCTACTCAGTAATCAAGAAACCAAAGATTGGGCTATACGAGAGTGACACATTCCATGTCTCGTGCTTAGTCTTGATATCTTGGACAAAGGGACAATGGCATATATCGGTGATGATCATAAAGGTTTAGTCGATTCACCGACAATCTTGTCACTTGGGTAGCAATGATGTGTTGCTAGACACCGCTCATTGCTTATGATCATAAATGTGATTTATGATCATTGCCAACATGGCAAGAGCCTATTGGGTCGCACACATAGAGCTATTTGGATCATTAGAGTGCATGGGCTAATTATTTGGGTTATGGTTTCACTTTAATTTCATATTAATAATGGGCCCAAGAGTTGAGCCATTATTAAGCCCGAAATTAAATCCTAATTGGATTAGGGCTTTGAAACCCATTAGGCCTGGAAGTTGAGTCTCACTATAAATACAACTTTTAAGTGAGAAATTCGCAGGTCTCCTTGCCCTAGCCTCCCAAAAGGACAGCCGCACTCTTCTCTTGCAATTCCTTGGAGGACGCAAGCTAGCACTGCGAGCGCAAGAGAAATGCATCTGCCGGGACGTGGTGGAAGCGTGGTGATCCCGAGAGGCTCGTGTGGATACCATAGAGAGCTTGAACACGTCAACTGTTCAGGTTTTGTGATTCAACTCTACAGTTGAGTGAGAGATCTCAACCGAAAATTAGGTATGAAAATTTTTGAACACCCGGTTTACCCCGTTTCACTTGGATCCTGGAGGGTTTCGGTTAAATTCTGCTGCACTGTTTGGCTCCCGAAACCCAACAGTGGTATCAGAGCTACTGGTGAAACCCTAAATCGGGATTGAGTGTTGAATCGCATGATGCTATGTGTTCGGTTGCTTTTCGGCCATGATTAATTAGATTGATTCAAGATGCATGAAACTGGAATTCGTAATGAACATATGAGATATATGAAGAAACGACACAAATTGGTTAATGAGATTAATCTCAAATTGAATGGTATGAGATACCTATATGGATTAGGATTCTTGCAATAGTTGCAAAAACCCTAGCTTTGTTCGGATTCGGCCTGTTCGGGCACCAAAAGTAAGGTATTTTTGGTGGCTCGAATGGAGGAGTCTCGGGTGCCTACTTGCTCGAAATAGAAGATTTCGGGCTAAGCAATTGTAAGAAAATTTTTTGCGCAGGGGGGCGCTGCCCCCCACGCCCCCCGCAAGGGCGGCTCCCCTTGACCTCGTCCGCTGACCGGTCAGCGGAACCACCGCCCACTGACAGGCCAGCGGGACCGCCGTATGCGAAGCGCCACATAAATAAAAACTGGTTAATCAACACGTGAAAATTGGCATGCATCTTTGTTGAATGAGATTTGACATGATATGCTGATTGGTGTTTGAAGCATGGTGCATGGTTATAGCCCTTGATTGGTTGTACTTGTAAATACGGCCTGCGAGTCGTGCCTTTTCTTATCACTCTCATTGTACATTCTCTTCTCACCTTACTCCCCTCGAATGTAACTCGAGGTTTCTATTATTGATGTAATGGTGCATTATGGGATCATCCAAGGTGGTATGTCCAAGGAGGTGACAACAAAAAGGCAACCAAGAAAGGAAGAGAAGGAGCTTGTGAAGACTCTTTTCTTTTCTTAGGCTTTTATGATATTCTCATTGGCTTGAGAATATCGCATAGTTTGGGCTATAACCATGTCACATTTACTTTCTTGTAAGCATGAGATGCATGTTTTATATTTGTATGTGATGCATGTATAAGACAACCGGAGATAACAAATTGGTGAGATCAAACGGAAAAAAAACCCTCAAACAAATATTAAGTCATTAAATGTGATGCCTTCCAAATGTTGGCACTCGTCAAGACTTTGATCAACATTAGGTGGGTTTGCCAAAGCAAAGCACCTATGTTCATCTTGGTAAGGCGCGATGGGATAATAGTGATATCCAAACTGCTAACTTTGGGTTCGACTTAACTAAGTCATCCTAATAGGATTAGGGACTTAGAGGCATAGAGTTGGGCTTAAGTTCATGAGATGAGCTTGGACAAGTGTTGTTCACCCAACTATCCAAGAGTTGCATAAGATGCAATTGGCAAGGAGTTGCCTACCTAAATAGCTGTAACTTGAGAGAAAAGCCAAAGCTGACTCAGGTTGTGGTCAAATATGGATCTTGGCCCACTAGAATACCTTAGCGCCGAGGTGTTCCGAAATAATATCGAGGGTTATTATTTTGAGGAAAATAGTGGGAGTATCGTTTAATAAAAGTCCTTATTAAATGAATTAAAATACATGACTCTTACACTGCATATTTACTATTGTAGATAACCATGGCACAAAACACATCGACACTTTCGTTGCGATCGATCCTTGAGAAGGAAAAACTGAATGGGACCAACTTTCTCAAATGGTACCGAAACTTGAGGATAGTCCTCAAGCAAGAGAGAAAGGCTTATGTCCTAGAGCAGCCCATTCCGAATGAGCCTGCTGCCACTGCTCCAAGAGCTGAAAGGGATGCTCACAAGAGGCATTCTGATGATGCTTTGGATGTTGCATGCCTCATGCTTATTACCATGGAATCTGAGCTTCAGAAGCAACATGAGAACATGGGGGCGTTCGATATGATCGAACATCTCAAAATGCTTTTCCAAGAGCAAGCTAGGCATGAGAGGTTTGAGACCTCTAAGGCATTGTTTCAGTGCAAGATGTCTGAGGGAAGTCCCGTGGGTCCTCATGTACTCAAGATGATTGGGTACATTGAGAATCTTGAGAATTTGGGATTTGCTCTTCAGAAAGAGTTGGCTATTGATGTAGTCTTGCAATCGTTGCCTGAAAGCTACAGTCAGTTCGTCATGAACTATAACATGAACGACCTTGACAAGTCCCTCCCTGAATTGCTCAACATGTTGAGAACTACTGAGCAAAACCTTAAGAAGGCTAAGCCCATTTTGATGGTTCAAAAGGGCAAGGGAAAAGGGAAAAGCCAACAAGAAGAAGGATAAAGCTAATGGAAAGTCCAATGCTAATTCTTCTTCAGCTGCACTGAAACCAAAGGGTGGTGTGGCAAAGGAAGGGGAGTGCTTCCATTGTAAGCAACCTGGACACTGGAAGCGCAACTGCAAGCTCTATCTTGAAGAACTTGCTAAGGAAAAGGGAAGTAAGACTTCCACTTCAGGTATTTTTGTTATAGAGGCTAACTTTTCTACTTCCTCATCTTGGGTATTGGATACTGGATGTGGATCTCACATTTGTGCAAATGTGCAGGATCTAAGTAGAAGTAGAAGATTGGCCTGAGGTGAAGTGGACCTACGTGTTGGAAATGGAGCAAGGGTTGCTGCCTTAGCCGTAGGGACTTATGTTCTCACTTTACCTAGTGGATTAGTTTTAGAATTAGACAACTGCTACTTTGTGCCTACTATTAGTAGAAATTTGATTTCTGTTTCTTGTTTGGACAAGAAAGGTTTTTCATTTATAATAAAGGACAAATGTTGTTCTATTTATTTGAATGAAATCTTTTATGGTAGTGCTCAACTTAGCAATGGGTTGTATGTTCTAGACCTCGAAGATCCAATCTATAATGTGAATACCAAGAAGGTCAGATTAAATGATTCAAACCCGACCTATCTCTGGCACTGTCGCTTGGGCCATATAAATGAGACCCGCATATCCAAGCTCCATAAGGATGGACTCTTGGACTCATTTGATTTTGAATCATATGAGACATGTGAGTCATGTTTGTTGGGCAAGATGACCAAAGCCCCATTCACAGGGCAAAGTGAAAGGGCTAATGACTTACTAGGACTCATACATAGTGATGTATGTGGCCCTATGTCTACACAAGCTAGAGGAGGTTTCCAATACTTCATTACTTTCACTGATGACTTTAGCAGATATGGCTATGTGTATCTTATGAGACACAAGTCAGAATCCTTTGAAAAGTTCAAAGAATTCAAGAATGAAGTAGAGAATCAACTCGGGAAGAGTATCAAAGTGCTTCGATCAGATCGAGGTGGAGAGTACTTGGATCGAGAATTCCTTGACTATCTGAAGGAGTGTGGTATAGTATCACAACTCACTCCACCAGGTACACCTCAATGGAATGGTGTATCTGAAAGGAGAAATCGAACTCTGTTAGACATGGTTCGCTCTATGATGAGTCAAGCTGACCTTCCAAACTCCTTTTGGGGACATGCTCTAGAGACAGCCGCTTTTACACTAAACCGAGTTCCATCTAAATCGGTTCAAAAGACACCATATGAGATATGGAGTGGGAGGCGTCCCAATTTGTCTTTTATGAAGATTTGGGGCTGTGATGCTTATGTGAAACGTCAATCCTCTGACAAACTAGGGCCCAAATCTCAAAAATGCCTTTTTGTTGGGTATCCCAAAGAAACAAAGGGTTACTATTTCTACAATCCTTCTGAGCAAAAAGTGTTTGTTGCTCGAACTGGTGTCTTTTTAGAGAAAGAGTTTATCTCTAAAGAAACTAGTGGGAGGAAAGTAGAACTTGAAGAAATTCAAGAACAACAAGGAGACATCGAACCTGAAATGGAACCTGAACAGACACCACAAGATGTTGTGGTTCAAGAGTCTGTTCCTGTAGCACAGAGCCCACGTAGGTCTGGTAGGATTCGGCATGAGCCCGAGAGATATGGATTTCTCACGACTCACACTGGTGATGTGATGCTCATGGATCAGGATAAGCCCACAACCTACCAACAAGCTATGTCGGGGCCTGACTCTGAGAAGTGGCTAGTGGCCATGAAATCTGAGATGGAATCCATGTATGAAAACCAAGTATGGACTTTGGTTGACCCACCTGAAGGGGTAAAACCCATAGGGTGCAAATGGGTTTTCAAGAAGAAAACTGACATGGATGGTAATGTGATTACCTTTAAGGGACGATTGGTTGCAAAAGGTTTCAAGCAAATTCATGGTATTGACTATGATGAAACTTTTTCACCAGTTGCTATGCTTAAATCCATCCGAATTTTGTTTGCTATTGCTGCACACTATGATTATGAGATATGGCAAATGGATGTCAAAACTGCATTCCTAAATGGAAAGCTACTTGAGGATGTGTACATGACACAACCTGAGGGTTTTGTCACTCCTGAGAATGCCAATAAAGTGTGCAAGTTGCAAAGGTCCATTTATGGACTGAAGCAAGCTTCTCGAAGTTGGAATCTTCATTTTGATGATGCAATCAAAGAGTTTGGTTTTATCAAAAATGAAGATGAACCTTGTGTCTACAAGAAGGTTAGTGGGAGCACTATTGTCTTCTTGGTGTTGTATGTAGATGACATACTACTCATCGGGAATGACATTCCTGAGCTACAGTCTGTGAAGACTTGGCTAGGGAAATGTTTCTCTATGAAGGACTTGGGTGAAGCAGCCTATGTGTTAGGCATCAGGATCTATAGAGATAGATCTAGAAAGCTTCTTGGCCTAAGTCAAAGTACATATATTGACAAGGTGCTAAAGAGGTTTAGCATGCAAGATTCCAAGAAAGGATTCTTGCCCATGTCACATGGTATCACTCTTTCTAGATCTCAGTGTCCGAGTACACCCGAGGAGAGAGAGCACATGAGTAAGATTCCATATGCCTCAGCAATTGGATCTATCATGTATGCCATGATATGTACTCGTCCCGATGTCTCATATGCTTTGAGCATGACGAGTAGGTACCAATCGAACCCCGGTGAGAGTCACTGGACAGCTGTTAAGAACATCCTTAAGTACTTACGAAGGACTAAGGATGCATTCTTGGTCTTTGGAGGTGAAGATGAGCTCGTTGTAAGGGGTTACACCGATGCAAGCTTCCAATCTGATAAGGATGATTTTAGATCGCAATCTGGTTATGTGTTTTGTATTGGTGGTGGTGCTGTGAGCTGGAAGAGTTCAAAGCAAGAGACAGTAGCTGACTCTACAACAGAATCTGAGTACATTGCCGCCTCTGATGCTACGAAGGAGGCAGTTTGGATCAAGAAGTTCATCACTGAACTTGGAGTGGTTCCAAGCATTGCCGACCCGATAGAGCTCTATTGTGACAATAATGGAGCAATCGCATAGGCTAAGGAACCTCGATCTCACCAGCGATCCAAACACATACTCCAACGCTATCATCTCATCAGGGAGATCATCGAGAGGGGTGATGTAAGGATATGCAGGACTTCGACAGACAGCAACATTGCTGATCCATTGACAAAGCCCCTTACGCAGCAGAAGCATGATAGCCATTCTAGGTCCATCGGTATTAGATACATGGATGATTGGCTTTTAGTGCAAGTGGGAGATTGTTAGTGTTGTGCCCAAAAGCCAATCATGAGATGATTGTATTTTTGCACATTGAGTCATGATATTTTATTAAGGCATTAATCCAGCAATTATGTTTGTTGTTTTGTTTCTGCGTAACGTAATAAACATAATTGTAACCCTAGAATAATGATATTCTTAAACGTCCCTAGTCTAGTATTATTGTGGAGCGGGTTGCAATAATACATAACAACTAGCATATGTGGAGACTAATATGAGATATGTAGTCTACATATGGGTACAAGTTGGAGAACTTGTGTACTGGACCGACCCACCATGAGAACACTACATGGATCGTTATATGAGTGTCATAAGTGATTCTCATAGTGATCATGGTATATGTAGTCCTTCGACCTAAGATCATCAAGGTTCCCTACATGTGAGTCACATACTTTGATACTTTCCTTTGTTGCTCGTAACTGAGTGAACTTGAAGGAGGTCATTGGGTATGTCACATATCATGCGGAGGGATTTGTATGATCAAGATGGGATTTGTCCCTCCTATGTAACGGGAGTGATATCTTCGGGCCCCTTGATAGAGTGAGACTTAGAAAATGCATGGCCATGCTCGGATGAGTTGATATACGATATCAATGTCATCAGTTTAAGTTGGTCTACTCGGTAATCAAGAAACCAAAGATTGGGCTATACGAGAGTGACACATTCCATGTCTCGTGCTTAGTCTTGATATCTTGGACAAAGGGACAATGGCATATATCGGTGATGATCATAAAGGTTTAGTCGAATCACCGACAATCTTGTCACTTAGGTAGCAATGATGTGTTGCTAGACACCGCTCATTGCTTATGATCATAAATGTGATTTATGATCATTGCCAACATGGTAAGAGCCTATTGGGTCGCACACATAGAGCTATTTGGATCATTAGAGTGCATGGGCTAATTATTTGGGTTATAGTTTCACTTTAATTTCGTATTAATAATGGGCCCAATAGTTGAGCCATTATTAAGCCCGAAATTAAAGCCTAATTGGATTAGGGCTTTGAAACCCATTAGGCCTGGAAGTTGAGTCTCACTATAAATACAACTTTTAAGTGAGAAATTCGCAGGTCTCCTTGCCCTAGCCTCCAAAAAGGACAGCCACACTCTTCTCTTGCAATTCCTTGGAGGACGCAAGCTAGCACTGCGAGTGCAAGAGAAACGCATCTGCTGGGACGTGGTGGAAGCGTGGTGATCCCGAGAGGCTCGTGTGGATACCATAGAGAGCTTGAACACGTCAACTGTTCAGGTTTTGTGATTCGACTCTACAGTTGAGTGAGAGATCTCAACCGAAAATTAGGTATGAAATTTTTGAACACCCAGTTTACCCCGTTTCACTTGGATCCTGGAGGGTTTTAGTTAAATTCCGCTGCGCTGTTTGGCTCCCGAAACCCAACATGGACATCACCCCGTGCTTAGCGAGTTTTTTTCCCCTAACTCGCTTATAGCAAGCTTACCATGCTGATGTGCTACTGAGCTTAGCTCACTGGTTAACCTTCACTTTGTTATGTATAGGTGAATAGGGTGGATGCTCCTTGCTTAAGTTCTAAAAGACTCACTTGGTGTACTAGGCTCCCACATATTGCCTCAAGCTGTTGCCTTGCCTATGCCACTATGGTACTAAGCCTCCACCCAACTAAGTGTACTAGGCTCCCACTTGGTGTCTCAAGCTAATATGCTTGCCTAAATCACCAAGGTGCTAAGCCTTGCCCATTTAACTTACCAATGATGCACTAAGCTAGCACTTGTGCCTCAAGTCACAACTTAGCTAGGCCACAAGTGCACTAAGCCTTCATCCATAGTGCTCCACTATCCACCATTACTTGATTCACACTATTATGGTAATATTTGCTATGGATGGACTCAATTTACTAGGTTCCAAAAAATGCCTCATGCGTACTAGGGTTTTTTGTTGGTGTCTTAAGCTCAAAGCATCAAACTAGACTAGTAATGGTGTTAAACCCCCTTAAGCTTTCCTAATGGCCTTATTGTAGTCCTTAAAACATTCCAAATTATCTTCCACCATGCTTTCTTTACACTAAAGAAGGCTTCATTAACTACCTGGTGCTTTAAGGAGCCATAGGAGGTACTAAGGCACCATTTAGCAACTTCCACCCCAAGTCACCTTAGGCACTCTTAATTCCCTTCCTTTCAAAATAAATCCAAAATAATCTAGGCATAATTTGGCATAACCTTTGCACTCTTAAGTCCCTTCCTTTGGAAACTCATAATGGAACCATAGAAGCTTTTATGCTCAACTTGCTTGATTTTGCTTTGGATGTGTTTAAGGTAAGGGGATTTCTCATTTTTCATGTTATGTTAATGCATTTTTATCATATTTAGCATTGGGGATGATTAATTGCAAGCCTATAAGTAATTAGAATCAAGTTTGGGTTAATTGTGCATGGTTTTTGCAAGGAACGATGAAGCTAGCATGTTTCTGGCACTGTGCTGCCATTCTAGGCACCTAGGCACCAAAGGGAATCATGTCCAAGTCATGCTCCTGAGGCCTAGGTGCTAGGTTGCTCATCTTTGAACAACATTAAGTCAACTATGGCACCGCCGCGCCAGGCTCGCGTTACAGTGCCATAGTTGCTTCAGAACTCATCCAAAAAGGTTGTTTCTGGTTCCTAATTGGTTCATAAAAATCCTAGACATGTTCCTAAGGTTGGATAAAGATTTAAAATGGAGATAGAATGAAGGACAAGTAACAATTCGATTAAATGAAGCAAGGAGAAAATGGTGTGTGCAGAATTGGACCTTGTGTATCTCTAAGGGTATTTTGGTGGCCTAGTTGAGGATTGTAGTCATCCCTAAGCTAGTTTAAATTCATTAATAGTAAATAACCAAGTATTTTAAGCTAGGAGCATGGTGACCTAGAAATGGTGAACTAGAATCGTAGCCTAGTTAACTAAGAATGGTGCATGTGCACTATGGCACGGTGAGTGTGGGCAACATATGGCCAAAATTCTTATAGCTTGGTAAGATGATTTTGGTCAGTATTTTATTAACCCTAGATTGGTTCAAGAGCTACAAGAACTCAAAAAATTAAGGAAAAAACCTAAGGGCCAAAGAAGGCACTATGAGGGTAATAGGGGCACATAAGTGCATTTGGGCACAATGTGAGCTCTACGGCCCATGGGAAGCCTAGATTGGATAATATGAGAGCTTGGAATGGCTTGGGAGATTGCTTAATACCCAAGTAGGTGCAAGTTACCCTGATGAATGAAGAGGAACACTAAGAGCTCTAAGTAGGTAGGTGACTTACCAATTAAGCTAAGTTACTTGGGCACATTGAGGGGTCTTTGAGGAGTAGCGTAGTTAAGCTAGCTTAGTGCATTTAGGACCTTAATATGTGTTAGGAATCACAAGGATCAGTTAGAGCAAGCATGATTCCCAATGATGGCCAACTCATTGAAGTGTAGTTATGCCAAAGCCTAGTATTATACAAGGTTCACTAAGGAAGGTGGAGGCTCAGTAACACTTGGTCACCTACTCGGGTCATAGACCTGAGGGACTAAAGTAGGAGCCTAGTACACCTAGGGGTGGAGGTTTAGTACACCTAGCTACCTATTTGGGTCATAGGCCCAAGGAGCTAAAGTGGGAACCTAGTACACCCAAACTAGATTGGAAATGTGCTAGTCAAGGTTCACCATAGGAAGGGTGAAAGGTTAGTAACACCTAGTGGCCTAGCCTAGTCCTAGACCTGAGGCACTAGTGTAGGAAGTTAGTGCACCCAACTTGGCTTCACCAAGTAGACATGGATGACTCTTGCACGAAGTATTCAAGGGGAGGTTATTATGTGCTTAGGTGATAACCTAGTATAGTGGGCAAGTCAAGGCTTGCTAGAGTGAGTTCAAGGCAAAAGTCGCTATGAGAGGACTAGGATGGGGAAGGGTCCCAAGGGACTCAAGTATATGCGCACATATTAGGCCTTGGATCGTTATGAGCTCGTGATAGATTTGTGACATTTTTTGTCGATTGTCCTCTAGTGTTTTCTTTTATAGGTACCCCCAGAAGAGCCCTTACTGAGAATCTGTGATTCTCACCCTTTAGTTTATATTTGCAGGTTTGGGTGGTTTAGCCAGCAACCCGAGATGGTTTTTGAGCTAGTTGAGCAGGTACAAGTTATACTTGCTAGTTTGTATTTTCCCATTGATTTATTGGTTTGTTGTATACTAACTATGTTGGATTGACCTTGAGCAGTGGTCAGTCTAAGAGCACAAGTGGGAGGTCAAGGCTATCGGCACTTGAGAGTTAGAGCTTAGGAGGTTCGCCTAGTAGGATAATCTCAGTGGGTTATGCTTGAGTACTTAATTGTACTATGCCTATAGAAACAATGGTTAGTTTTGTGTTTTGGTTTATGATTCATGTACATAACCGAATAATGTACATAGGGTTGATGCTTGTAGAAAATGTGTTGATAGCTTTGGCTAGTTTTACCATTATTTTTAAGTGCGGTACTGCCACTGTTTCGAATGTCTTAATTTACTTTAAATTTCCATGCTAAAGCTACTCATGCATCATTTAGTGGTAGTATCTAGGTTAGTAAGTTTAGGTCATGTGCATTACTTTTTATCACAAGCATATAAACAAACAATTATGAACCAGAACATGGGAATTCCCTAAATTCCTAGTGATATTAGGTAGCAAGCAGCCGCAAGTGGCCTAGTGTTACCACACTACAATTCCAAGAAAAATCCAACATAGAAGGCACCAAATTAAGCTCCACCAAGCTAGACCCAAGCTCATACATCCTCAAGAAACTAAGAACAACTTAAGAACAAGGAGGGCAAAATGTCACATAACCTCACCAGGCTCAAAAATGTAATCCAAGAGCTTTCACACCAAAACTATGCAAGAATAAGCCTTTTCTTGCATGGGTACCTCATAAGACTTCGATTTTCACCAAGAATTGAAGAGAAATTGAAGTTTTGGCTATGGAATTTGGAGGCAAGAGGGACCTTTGGGTTTGGAGGTTGAAGATCATGAATAATGACCTCCTCAACCCTTGAAAATGGTTTAAATCCTAACTTCTTGCTTAAGACCTTCAACTTCTTTAGTTTTGCCAAAAGGACCCTATGCTCAAATAGTAACACTAGATTAGACAATTTTGTCCCACACTTCGGTTTCTTGCCAGTTAGGCCCAAAAAAACAACTCATGAGATTAAATACCAAGCCTATCACCTCAGGGAACAAAATGAGCATTTTGTCCCTAGTGACACTTAGGTGCCAAAATGACCTAGGAACTAGCTAACCCTTAATAGACTTGCTTGCCATGCTAATTAAAACTAATTGAGGCATTAAATAAGGTATTTTTTACTTGTTTAACAAGTCTTACCTGAATGTTAAATGTCTGCAGCCTAAAGGGCCATGACATTAATGGGGAACACCTGAGGAAATTCCTACACTATGGGAATTCTACCTAGTTCACTAACTATTTCATTCATATTCATACCCATGTATAAAGGCTCAAATACTATGGGTGTGTGTTTCACCACCTTAAGATTGCTCTTGAGTGCTAGCTCAAGAGAGCTTCCTACTACATGTCGTTCACATCCAGGCAAGCAAAGTTACCTGGCATGGTTGTCTATAAATAACCTTTTGTCGCTAAGCTAGTTCATACCAAGTATGATGTCATAGCCATAAGTCTCTAAGACTATCAAGTAAGTTTTGAGCTCTAGTTCACCAAGCCTAAGTATGCAATCTTTCACTACATCGCATTTGAACATAATTTCATTCCTAGTAGTTCTGAGTAGGAACATTTCATTCATAGTGCTTACTTCTAGATTCATAGCTCTAACAAGCTTAGAAGATATCACAAATAAAGAAGCACCAGTATCAAATAAAAAAGATACATCATAACCATTTAATGAAATGGTACTTTTTAGGGCCTTCTTGTTCAGCCTGGATTAGCCTAACCCTTCATCTTCAAATTTAGGTTCCTCGGCTTCCTGCATCCTCCTCGATGTTTCCAGCTGGAATACCCTTCCAGGAGTCTGATTGTGCCTTTTCTTGTCCAAGGGCAAGCTGGGGCCTTGGTCTTTCTTCACCAAAGGCACATTCTGCTTTTTTATGGGCAGTAGCCCATGTGGCCACCTATTGACAAACCTTTCCATCAACCTCTGCTCTTCCTTCTTAATAGGGTAGTCTCTTACCCAGTGATTTTGGGCTCCACACTTGAGGTAGCCCTCAATCAGTCTATGACATGGTTTTTAGGCATGACACTTGGCACATGTTTTGCTTGAAGTCCATACGGGCTTGACCTCTTCTCCTTCTTTGTCTCCTTCCATGCCTCTAGAACTAACACCCCGTCTCGGCCTCTTTTGTTGGATGGCTTTTACACCCCACTCAATCCACTAGGGGCACTCATAACTTCAACCCTAAACTCCTTCTCCATGGCCACATCTCTTTAAACCACTTTATAATACTCTTGTGCTTATACAGCCCTAAGTATTATCGCTAGCTTAAGCCTCAATCCCTTCACGAATCTCTTTATTTTTAGCTCTTCTAGACCTTCAAACTATGGAGCATAGCATATGACACTATTTAACCTTTGTTCATACGCTACAATTAAGACTTCTTCTTACTCAAGCAGGTGAAACTCCACCTGCTTCTGATTTTTCAAGGCCTCATTAATATACTACTGCTAGAAAACTTGCAAAAATTTACCTATCTCACAAATCTCCTTCTTGAGGCTGGTCTCCTCATATTCTTACTTCCACAATTCCTTTGCACAGCACTCCACCAATTCTGCATTGCCCTCCAATCTAAATGTGGCAAGTAGAATCTTTTGAGTAGAGAAAACCTCTATTCTCTCAAAAATCTTCTCAACCTAGTTAATCCAAAACTCCGCTTCTTCCGAAGCACATCCTACATTAAAAACTAGAGGTTTCAAGGCAAGAAACCCCTTTAGCTAACCTTCCCTCAAGCATTCACGTCTCGACCTAATTGCCCACTCTTGGCCATCCCTGTGTCTGCCCTTCAGTGCCTTCATTGCCTCAGTGGTGGTAGTGAGTTGAGCTTGTCTATCCACTTCTTTTATGTGCATGTTTTCTACTTATGGACTCACTTCCTCCTCTACTTTTGTCTCACATCTCACCTTAGATGTCAACCTCCTAGCTCTCAGGTGCTTCCTCTCCTCACCACCATCACCAACATCTCCTTCTCCAATTCCACTAGCTTGATCATCCTACATTGGCTCTTTTCCATGCCGCCTCTCAGCTTCACCTCTTTAGCTAGCCCAGCGTGTTCTGGGACTTGTGCCTGGCCTTTAGTTAGAGACTTAATGATGGGTTTCGGGAGCTAAACAGCATAGCGAAATTTAACCGAAACCCTCTAAGATCTAAGTGAAACGGGGTAAACCGGGTGTTCGAAAATTTTCATACCTAATTTTCGGTTGAGATCTCTCACTCAACAGTAGAGTCGAATCACAAAACCTGAACAGTTGACGTGTTCAGGCTCTCTATGGTATCCACACAAGCCTCTCGGGATCACCACGCTTCCACCACGTCCCGGAAGATGTGTTTCTCTTGCGCTCACAATTCTAGCTTGCGTCATCTAAGGAATTGCAAGAGAAGAGTGTGGCTGTCCCTTTTGGAGGCTAGGGCATGGAGACCTGCAAATTTCTCACTAGAAGTTGTATTTATAGTGAGACTCAACTTCCAGGCCTAATAGGTTTCAAAGCCCTAATCCAATTAGGCCATAATTTTGGGCTTAATAATGGCTCAACTATTGGGCCCATTGTTAATACGAAATTATTGTGAAACCATAACCCAAATTATTAGCCCATGCACTCTAATGATCCAAATAGCTCTATGTGTGTGACCCAATAGGCTCTTACCACGTTGGCAATGATCATAAATCACATTTATGATCATAAGCAATGAGCGGTGTCTAGCAACACATCATTGCTACCCAAGTTACAAGGTTGTCGATGATTCGACTAAACCCTTATGATCATCATTGATATATGCCATTGTCCCTTTGTCCAAGATATCAAGACTAAGCACGAGACATGGAATGTGTCACCCCAATCTTTGGTTTCTTGATTACCGAGTAGACCAACTTAAACTGATGACATTGATATCATATATGAACTCATTCGAGCATGGCCATGCATTTTCTAAGTCTCACTCTATCAAGGGGCCCGAAGATATCACTCCTGTTACATAGGAGGGACAAATCCCATCTTGATCATACAAATCCCTCCGCATGATATGTGACATACCCAATGACCTCCTTCAAGTTCACTCAATTACGAGCAACAAAAGAAAGTATCAAAGTATGTGACTCACATGTAGGGAACCTTGATGATCTTAGGTCGAAGGACTACATATACCATGATCACTATGAGAATCACTTATGACACTCATATAACGATCCATGTAGTGTTCTCATGGTGGGTCGGTCCAATACACAAGTTCCCCAACTTGTACCCATATGTAGACTACATATCTCATATTAGTCTCCACATATGCTAGTCGTTATGTATTATTGCAACCCGCTCCACAATAATACTAGACCAGGGACGTTTAAGAATATCATTATTCTAGGGTTACAATTATGTTTGTTAAGTTACGCAGAAACAAAACAACAAACATAATTGCTGGATTAATGCCTTAATAAAATATCATGACTCAATGTGCAAAAATACAATCATCTCATGATTGGCTTTTGGGCACAACACTAACAATCTCCCACTTGCACTAAAGCCAATCATCCATGTATCTAATACCGATGGACCTAGAATGGCTATCATGCTTTTGCTGCGTAAGGGGCTTTGTCAGCGGATCAGCAATGTTGCTATCTGTCGAAGTCCAGCATATCCTTACATCACCCCTCTCGATGATCTCCCTGATGAGATGATAGCGTCGGAGTATGTGTTTGGATCGCTGGTGAGATCGAGGTTCCTTAGCCTGTGCGATTGCTCCATTGTTGTCACAATAGAGCTCTATCGGGTCAGCAATGCTTGGAACCACTCCAAGTTCAGTGATGAACTTCTTGATCCAAACTGCCTCCTTCGCAGCATCAGAGGTGGCAATGTACTCAGATTCTGTTGTAGAGTCAGCTACTGTCTCTTGCTTTGAACTCTTCCAGCTCACAGCACCACCACCAATACAAAACACATAACCAGATTGCGATCTAAAATCATCCTTATCGGATTGGAAGCTTGCATCGGTGTAACCCCTTACAATGAGCTCATCTTCACCTCCAAAGACCAAGAATGCATCCTTAGTCCTTCGTAAGTACTTAAGGATGTTCTTAACAGCTGTCCAGTGACTCTCACCGGGGTTCGATTGGTACCTACTCGTCATGCTCAAAGCATATGAGACATCGGGACGAGTACATATCATGGCATACATGATAGATCCAATTGCTGAGGCATATGGAATCTTACTCATGCGCTCTCTCTTCTCAGGTGTACTCGGACACTGAGATCTAGAAAGAGTGATACCATGTGACATGGGCAAGAATCCTTTCTTGGAATCTTGCATGCTAAACCTCTTTAGCACCTTGTCAATATATGTACTTTGACTTAGGCCAAGAAGCTTTCTAGATCTATCTCTATAGATCCTGATGCCTAACACATAGGCTGCTTCACCCAAGTCCTTCATAGAGAAACATTTCCCTAGCCAAGTCTTCACAGACTGTAGCTCAGGAATGTCATTCCCGATGAGTAGTATGTCATCTACATACAACACCAAGAAGACAATAGCGCTCCCACTAACCTTCTTGTAGACACAAGGTTCATCTTCATTTTTGATAAAACCAAACTCTTTGATTGCTTCATCAAAATGAAGATTCCAACTTCGAGAAGCTTGCTTCAGTCCATAAATGGACCTTTGCAACTTGCACACTTTATTGGCATTCTCAGGAGTGACAAAACCCTCAGGTTGTGTCATGTACACATCCTCAAGTAGCTTTCCATTTAGGAATGCAGTTTTGACATCCATTTGCCATATCTCATAATCATAGTGTGCAGCAATAGCAAACAAAATTCGGATGGATTTAAGCATAGCAACTGGTGAAAAAGTTTCATCATAGTCAATACCATGAATTTGCTTGAAACCTTTTGCAACCAATCGTCCCTTAAAGGTAATCACATTACCATCCATGTCAGTTTTCTTCTTGAAAACCCATTTGCACCCTATGGGTTTTACCCCTTCAGGTGGGTCAACCAAAGTCCATACTTGGTTTTCATACATGGATTCCATCTCGGATTTCATGGCCACTAGCCACTTCTCAGAGTCAGGCCCCAACATAGCTTGTTGGTAGGTTGTGGGCTCATCCTGATCCATGAGCATCACATCACTAGTGTGAGTCACGAGAAATCCATATCTCTCAGGCTCATGCCGAATCCTACCAGACCTACGTGGGCTATGTGCTATAGGAACAGACTCTTGAACCACAACATCTTGTGGTGTCTGTTCAGGTTCCATTTCAGGTTCAATGTCTCCTTGTTGTTCTTGAATTTCTTCAAGTTCTACTTTCCTCCCACTAGTTCCTTTAGAGATAAACTCTTTCTCCAAAAAGACACCAGTTCGAGCAACAAACACTTTTTGCTCAGAAGGATTGTAGAAATAGTAACCCTTTGTTTCTTTGGGATACCCAACAAAAAGGCATTTTTAAGATTTGGGCCCTAGTTTGTCAGAGGATTGACGTTTCACATAAGCGTCACAGCCCCAAATCTTCATAAAAGACAAATTGGGACGCCTCCCACTCCATATCTCATATGGTGTCTTTTGAACCGATTTAGATGGAACTCGGTTTAGTGTAAAAACGGCTGTCTCTAGAGCATGTCCCCGAAAGGAGTTTGGAAGGTCAACTTGACTCGTCATAGAGCGAACCATGTCTAACAGAGTTCGATTTCTCCTTTCAGATACACCATTCCATTGAGGTGTACCTGGTGGAGTGAGTTGTGATACTATACCACACTCCTTCAGATAGTCAAGGAATTCTTGATCCAAGTACTCTCCACCTCGATCTGATCGAAGCACTTTAATACTCTTCCCGAGTTGATTCTCTACTTCATTCTTGAATTCTTTGAACTTTTCAAAGGATTCTAACTTGTGTCTCATAAGATAGATATAGCCATATCTGCTAGAGTCATCAGTGAAAGTAATGAAGTATTGGAAACCTCCTCTAGCTTGTGTAGACGTAGGGCCACATACATCACTATGTATGAGTCCTAGTAAGTCATTAGCCCTTTCACTTTGCCCTATGAATGGGGCTTTGGTCATCTTGCCCAACACACATAACTCACATGTCTCATATGATTCAAAATCAAATGAGTCCAAGAGTCCATCCTTATAGAGCTTGGATATGCGGGTCTCATTTATATGGCCTAAGCGACAGTGCCAGAGATAGGTCGGGTTCAAATCATTTAATCTGACCTTCTTGGTATTTGCATTATACATTGGATCTTCGAGGTCTAGAACATACAACCCATTGCTAAGTTGAGCACTACCATAAAAGATTTCATTCAAATAAATAGAACAACATTTGTCCTTTATTATAAATGAAAAACCTTTCTTGTCCAAACAAGAAACAGAAATCAAATTTCTACTAATAGTAGGCACAAAGTAGCAGTTGTCTAATTCTAAAACTAATCCACTAGGTAAAGTGAGAACATAAGTCCCTACGGCTAAGGCAGCAACCCTTGCTCCATTTCCAACACATAGGTCCACTTCACCTCGGGCCAATCTTCTACTTCTACTTAGATCCTGCACATTTGTACAAATGTGAGATCCACATCCAGTATCCAATACCCAAGATGAGGAAGTAGAAAAGTTAGCCTCTATAACAAAAATACCTGAAGTGGAAGTCTTACTTCCCTTTTCCTTAGCAAGTTCTTCAAGATAGAGCTTGCAGTTGCGCTTCCAGTGTCCAGGTTGCTTACAATGGAAGCACTCCCCTTCCTTTGCCACACCACCCTTTGGTTTCAATGCAGCTGAAGAAGAATTAGCATTGGACTTTCCATTAGCTTTATCCTTCTTCTTGTTGGCTTTTCCTTTTCCCTTGCCCTTTTGAACCATCAAAATGGGCTTAGCCTTCTTAAGGTTTTGCTCAGCAGTTCTCAACATGTTGAGTAATTCAGGGAGGGACTTGTCAAGGTCATTCATGTTATAGTTCATGACGAACTGACTGTAGCTTTCAGGCAACGATTGCAAGACTACATCGATAGCCAACTCTTTCTGAAGAGCAAATCCCAAATTCTCAAGATTCTCAATGTACCCAATCATCTTGAGCACATGAGGACCCACGGGACTTCCCTCAGACATCTTGCACTGAAACAATGCCTTAGAGGTCTCAAACCTCTCATGCCTAGCTTGCTCTTGGAAAAGCATTTTGAGATGTTCGATCATATCGAATGCCTCCATGTTCTCATGTTGCTTCTGAAGCTCAGATTCCATGGTAATAAGCATGAGGCATGCAACATCCAAAGCATCATCAGAATGCCTCTTGTGAGCATCCCTTTCAGCTCTTGGAGCAGTGGCAGCAGGCTCATTCAGAATGGGTTGCTCTAGGCCATAAGCCTTCTCTCTTGTTTGAGGACTATCCTCAAGTTTTGGTACCATTTGAGAAAGTTGGTCCCATTCAGTTTTTCCTTCTCAAGGATCGATCGCAACGAAAGTGTCGATGTGTTTTGGGCCATGGTTATCTACAACAGCAAATATCCAGTGTAAGAGTCATGTATTTTAATTCATTTAATAAGGACTTTTATCAAACGATACTCCCACTATTTTTCTCAAAATAATAACCCTCGATATTATTTCGGAACACCTCAGTGTTAAGGTATTCTAATGGGCCAAGATCCATATTTCACCACAACCTGAGTCAGCTTTGGCTTTTCTCTCAAGTTACAGCTATTTAGGTAGGCAACTCCTTGCCAATTGCATCTTATGCAACTCTTGGATAGTTGGGTGAACAACACTTGTCCAAGCTCATCTTATGAGCTTAAGACCAACTCTATGCCTCTAAGTCCCTAATCCTATTAGGATGACTTAGTAAGTCGGACCCAAAGTTAGCAATTTGGATATCACTATTATCCCATCGCGTCTTACCAAGATGAACATAGGTGCTTTGCTTTTGAAAACCCACCTAATGTTGATCAAAGTCTTGACGAGTGCCAACATTTGGAAGGCATCACATTTAATGACTTAATATTTGTTTGAGGGATTTTTTTTTCGTTTTGATCTCACCAATTTGTTATCTCCGGTTGTCTTATACATGCATCACATACAAATATAAAACATGCATCTCATGCGTACAAGAAAGTAAACGTGACATGGTTATAGCCCAAACTATGCGATATTCTAAAGCCAATAAGAATATCATAAAAGCCTAAGAAAAGAAAAGAGTCTTCACAAGCTCCTTATCTTCCTTTCTTGGCTGCCCTTTTGTTGTCATCTCCTTGGACATGCCTCCTTGGATGATCCTTAGACATACAACCTTGGATGATCCCATAATGCACTATTACATCAATAATAGAAACCTCGAGTTACATCCGAGGGGAGTAAGGTGAGAAGAGCATGTACAATGAGAGTGATAAGAAAAGGCACGACTCGCAGGCCGTATTTACAAGTACAACCAATCAAGGGCTATAACCATGCACCATGCTTCAAACACCAATCAGCATATCATGTCAAATCTCATTCAACAAAGATGCATGCCAATTTTCGTGCGTTGATTAACCAGTTTTTATTTATGTGGCGCTTGGCATACGGCGGTCCCGCTGGCCGGTCAGTGGGCGGTGGTTCCGCTGACCGGTCAAGGACGGACGGTCAGGTCAAGGGGAGCCGCCCTTGCGGGGGGCGTGGGGGGCAGCGCCCCCCTGCGCAAAAAATTTTCTTACAATTGCTTAGCCCGAAATCTTCTATTTCGAGCAAGTAGGCACCCGAGACTCCTCCATTCGAGCCACCAAAAATACCTTACTTTCAGTGCCTGAACAGGCTGAATCCGAACCAAGCTAGGGTTTCTGCAACTATTGCAAGAATCCTAATCCATATAGGTATCTCATACCATTCAATTTGAGATTAATCTCATTAACCAATTTGTGTCGTTTCTTCATATATCTCATATGTTCATTACGAATTCCAGTTTCATGCATCTTGAATCAATCTAATTAATCATGGCCGAAAAGCAACCGAACACATAGCATCATGCGATTCAACACTCAATCCCGATTTAGGGTTTCACCAGTAGCTCTGATACCACTGATGGGTTTCGGGAGCCAAACAGTGCAGTGGAATTTAACCGAAACCCTCTAGGATCCAAGTGAAACGGGGTAAACCGGGTGTTCGAAAATTTTCATACCTAATTTTCAGTTGAGATCTCTCACTCAACTGTAGAGTTGAATCACAAAACCTAAACAGTTGACGTGTTCAGGCTCTCTATGGTATCCACACGAGCCTCTCGGGATCACCACGCTTCCACCACGTCCCGACAGATGCGTTTCTCTTGCGCTCGCAGTGCTAGCTTGCGTCCTCCAAGGAATTGCAAGAGAAGAGTGCGGCTGTCCTTTTGGAAGGCTAGGGCAAGGAGACCTGCGAATTTCTCACTAGAAGTTGTATTTATAGTGAGACTCAACTTCCAGGCCTAATGGGTTTCAAAGCCCTAATCCAATTAGGCTTTAATTTCAGGCTTAATAATGGCTCAACTATTGGGCCCATTATTAATACGAAATTATTGTGAACCCAAAACCCAAATTATTAGCCCGTGCACTCTAATGATCCAAATAGCTCTATGTGTGCGACCCAATAGGCTCTTACCACGTTGGCAATGATCATAAATGACATTTATGATCATAAGCAATGAGCGGTGTCTAGCAACAAATCACTGCTACCCAAGTGACAAGATTGTCGATGATTCGACTAAACCTTTATGATCATCATCGATATATGCCATTGTCCCTTTGTCCAAGATATCAAGACTAAGCACGAGACATGAAATATGTCACTCTCGTATAGCCCAATCTTTGGTTTCTTGATTACCGAGTAGACCAACTTAAACTGATGACATTGATATCCGTATATCAACTCATCCGAGCATGGTCATGTATTTTTCTAAGTCTTACTCTATCAAGGGGCCCGAAGATATTACTCCCGTTACATAGGAGGGACAAATCTCATCTTGATCATACAAATCCCTCCGCATGATATGTGACATAGCCAATGACCTCCTTCGAGTTCACTCAGTTACGAGCAACAAAGGAAAGTATCAAAGTATGTGACTCACATGTAGGCCACCCCCCCCCACACCACACCCCCCCCCACACCCCCCACCCCAACCCCCCCCCCCACGCACACACACCTAACAACAAAACCCACCAAAACCAACCCACCCCCACCCCCCCCAACCCCCACCCCCCACCCCCCCCCCCCAACAAAAAACCCCCCACCCAACCCCCCCAACCCCCAACCACCCCCACCCCACCCCCACCCCCCACCCCCCCCAACCCCAACCCCACCCCAAACCCCCCAAACACCCAACAACCACCACACAACCCAACAACCCCCCACCCCACCCCCCACACCCCACCCCCCCCCACCCGCAAACGAAAGTAACCCCAAACCAACCCACCCCCCACCCACCACCCCCCCAACACCACCCCCCCACCCACCCCCCACCCCCACCCAACCCCCCCCCCACCCCCCCCCCCCCCCCCCACACCCACCCACCCCCCCCACCAAACACCCCACACCAACCCACCCACAACACAAACCCAACCAACAAACACCAACCCCAAACCCAACCACTAATTGGGCTATGGTTGCCTACATAACCTTCATCATATGTTCCATTTTTCCTTGGCCATCACCACTTGCCCCAAGCACATTAGCCCTCAACTCAAGCTCTATGGTCCTAATAGGAGCTATAGCCCTAGTATGCCCCTCAGGCACATGTTTCAGCTACTCATCCCTTGGATGGCTAGCCCTTCTTCCTTGTTTCTTTAAAACCTCCTTATCCCTATTTTCGGTCCTCATCCTCCACATATCAACAAGCTAGATACACATATTGTCAATATTCATAAGTCTACTTAATCTTTTGTGGGAACAAGTCTATACTTTAAGCAGACCTAAAAAAGGATCCTGAAAGCAACCATGCTCTAATACCAATAATGACCTGACATGCCCAACATAGGCACTAGCCTATTCACTAGCCTTTAAACCCAAGAAACAAGATGTAAAGGCTCATACAATACTATCAAGTAAATAACTTGGTACAAAATTTTTAAGTGTCTTGTAAGCACTTCTAATGTAAATGGCAGGTTATTCCTATTGCACTAGGAAATGTGGAAAAGACACCAGGGTGCACCTGGACACTGCCAGGATACATAGGTGTGCACCCCAACACACTTATAGTAGCATGCTTGTTGTGTAGGCCAAATCTTATGCTCAATTTAAACATGCTAAATACCTAGATGGATGACGTCTGGAAATATCATGGAAAACCTTCGATCATCATTTATACATATGCATGGCAACCAAAACACCAATTCCAGTTTTGAAAACAAACATTTACATGCATATAGGGATATACATGTCTTGGAAGGCCCACCATTGGCTACCATAGTGAATACAACTTCCAAAAGTGCACAAACCCACACTAGTGCACTTAATTATACCAGAAAGTGTTCAAACATGACATAAGCATATATATCTATCCTAAGACAAGTTCCCAGAACACATAGCTTCTAAAGCCTACAAGTAATGGATTCACACATTAGCTTGCTACACAAGTAAGATAGAGGACTATGAATATTGAGCTAAACACACAAGTTAGGATGCTACCTTGACAAAATTGAAAAAGCACGGTCAACAACCCTAGTCCCTTAACCTTTTAAGCAATCCTTTTCTTATAACAAAAAAAGGATGGGGCATGATTTTTTCAACCCGATATGGACTTGTTATGGCCTCCAAGGCCTATACATAGGTTAAGCTCAAGCTTAACCAAAACATATCCATGCCCCTACAAAGAAAAAAAAAGACAAGAAAAGCACAACCATATACATAACAATATGAGCTATCAAAGTGCGGTTAGCACACACGAGAAAACATAAAACCAGATAAACTTACACGCCATAAACACCAACCTAATGGGGCATAGAAAGCATAATTTAAAATCCATAATGTTTCGATTAGCCTCCTAAGTGGTTCCTAAACTAATTAGAGAGCTAACAAGCTTAACAATTGAGTTGCCTTTCTCAGTTCCTAGCCCTAATGATTGTCATGCTAAGCTAATTAGCACAATAAACTTAGTTGCCGAAGCTGTTACCACCTCACAAAAAAAGAGAATTACAACTGTGTCATGAAGGCTAAAAACCATTATATTGTGTAATTTTCACCATAGTGATTGACATGTGGGGGGTAAAAGGCATGACCAACACCTCCTTAAAATTATTCCAAGTTGGTAACTTGGCCCCCAAGAAAAGCCTTAAGGATTGCTTGTTTGTCAAGCAACCTATGGACTTTTTTGTAAGGTTTTGGAAATTTGGGTACTCAATTGCAAAACTCTCAAGAAAAAGACTTGGAGAGTTATGGGAAGGATGTAAATGGTATGAAATTGCTATTGGAGGACCAAATTGCTCATGGAAGACAAGTTTGGACAAAGGAAACACTAAAGGCAATAAGGATCGAAATGTCCTAGTGTAAGCCTTAAGGTGTTTAAGCTTTTGACTTAAGACTAAGGGTGGAATTATGGGGTTATCCCACCATGGGGGAGGCAGCCAAGACTTGATAATTAGTCAAGAATGTTGGGCACATGTGTACCAATGAGTTTAAGATGAAGAAACCATAATTAGTGAGAAAGAAAATCACATAAAGCAAGGTTAAGCTTGTTAAGTGTGTTTTGTGCCCTTAAGCACATTTAAGGCCATTTAAGTGGCCAAATAACTTATCCCTCTCATTTTCATCCTCCCCCAGCCCAAGAATATATCCATGCTTCCTCCATAGCCACCACACCTTCAAACTTGCAATTGATTGAAATTGAAGGCAGAAGGAAGCAATTGGAAGCAAACTAGAGCTATTTCTTGGATACTTCAAGGATTAAGCTTGATTTTTGGCCTACCCACTTTGGTAAGGGTTCTCTTGCTCTCATGGGTTGTTTTTTGTATTTTCAAGCAACCATGGAGATAAGGCTAAGCTTGGAAGAGAGCCACGAGCTTGATGAACCAAGCTTAGCGAGGGGAGTGCACTTATTGAAGGTTTTGTGACCTAGTGTGAAGTGAACAAGGATGGCAGTAAAATGAGGGTTTCTAGAGCCTAAAGTTAGTACTAAATAGTGTTAAAACCCTCCTAAGACCAAGCATTAGCTTGAGGAGGGCTGCCATAGTGATTCATTTAATTTTATTACATGTTTTATGGACTAATCTATGGTTATTGTTGCTGCCACATTTCATGTGTTTGTTGTTTGTGTTCGGCTGCTGCATTTGGTTGCTATATCTTGTATATATGCATTATGGATATTTTTTAGTGTCTTTGGAAGCAGGTTTTGATGATGGGTACATTGCCTATTGAATACAAGTGCTACCCTTACTAAGTTTCTGAATGAAACTTACTCCCCTCAATTCTGTCATTTTCAGGTCCAGCAGAAAGGTCAATTCAAACTAACCTTTGTTGTTTGAGTTCTAAAATGAAATTTTAGGTACGTGAACTTGCATATGTCTAAGGAAATTTTGGTGATTTTAGGACCACATTTGGTATTTTTAATGGTGGTGCTTATTGTGTTGTGCAGCCGCTGTCCAGCATCCTGTTTTCGGAGTCCATTGTGTCTCAGGACCTCCTGTCTAGTGTGCATATTTAGCCAAGTTAAGACCATATTGTAGTACATATATGCATGTACATGTAGTGTATGGAAAATGAGACAATTATATGAACATTTGAGTAATGTTCTGGCTATGTAAGTGATGTGGTACAAAGTTACCTAAGTGTGAATGATGGGCTGCTTACTTGTAAATTTTGGTTTGGCCACACAAAGCTGTTAAAATAAAGGTAATTTAATTCCTATGTGTAATGGACATATATGGGATAGCCTTGCAGGGCTTTCCCCTTGTGAATCAAGTGTTTGCATGGTTTGGAAAAATTGTATGGGCAAAAGGGTCCAAAAGTTGCCAGAATTTTGACTTTGGACCTAAAGTTTAATATCTCCCTGTGTAGAATGAATGTTGGCATGAAATTTTCAGGACACCTAGAGGACACCAAGTGGGTTAACTGGGCTTTGGAATTTTGGATTTAGAGCCTTGTAGCCAAAGATATAAGATTACAAAGTTGGCTGAGCTACTGTTCATTTAGTCAGAATTTTGTAACCAACTTCAAAAATCCATAACTTGGTTCATAGGTGGGCTATTGATGTAAAAAAAATTCCTTTGTTTGCTCTAAGTCCCTAGTTGAGAATGGAGTAAAGAAAACAGGGGGAGATGTGGCTAGAATGATACAGTTTATTAGTGGAAGTTACAGGTGCAGTAGCTGGTCACTAGAACTTAACAAGATTGCCTAATGTGTGGAAGCCAAAACTAAGACTTGTGCTTGTGTTTTCCTTCTTAGCTGCCATAGTGTGCATAAATGTAAATATGTGTGTTATGGTTAGACCAATATGCATGTATTTACATAGTGCTCAAGAGGGTCACCTGAGTATGTACACTAGGAGTGTTGTTTTGATGACCTACAGGACACACCAAACCTGGGAGTTTAAATGCACAGTTTTGGCACCATAACTGGACTACCCCGAAGTGGGTAACAGAAGTTGGTATCAGAGCATGGTTTATACATGTACATAGCATATAGTTGCATTGCATGCATCTATATATATGAACTCAGTTTGGTCAGCTGCTAGTGTCAAGTACCATTGAAATACCTATGATCTTTATATGTGCTCTATGATGAATTATCAGTGCCGGATGTGAAGATGGTTGCCACAAGGAGAGGGGAACCACCTCGAAGGCCTCCTACTAATTTTGGGCAACAAAGAAATGGACAGAATAGAGGGAATCAGGGGCAATATGGAGTACCAAACCCTGAAGTGCCTTAGGTTTGGCTAGAGCTTTAGAGGAACTTAGCTCTAATCAACCAAAACTTAATGAGGCTGATTCAAGGACAACAACAGGGAGTGTAAGTAGGTCTAGCAGAACCAGTTCGGGATGCACAATAGCAACCAGATGAGGATACTAGGAACACATCTGAATATGTTCCTTCTGGAAGCTTAGAAGACATAAATGATGGGACCATTGAGGGGGAAGATGAAGATAGGAGAAACCCAAAAGGAAGAAGGCTAAGGTCTAAGATTGGTCAGGTATCTAGGACAAATACCTCAGTCTATGGCCATTCCTCCACTAGAAATGAGATTGAGGATGTCCATGAGAGAAGATTCAGGAGAAGCCAGATAGATCACAGAGATCATAGAGAGCATCACCACATAGAGGGCTCTCACAGATCCAGGAGACATAGATCAAAGGATCTAGGAGGCCTAGATGAGGTCAAATTATTGGAGAGGTTCCAAAGCCTAGGACCTCCACATTTTGATGGAAGAGCTGGGCCAGAGAGAGCTGAGGAGTGGTTAATCTTCATTGAAAAAATGTTTGAGAGGATGCCACTCAGCTCCACCAAGAGAGTGTCACTGGCTACCTACAATCTGGTAGGCAGTGCAGAGATGTGGTGGAGAAACACCAGAGATAGGTATCCTTTCCAGAAGGGGAGAAGGCCAGGAAGAGATATTGAGATCAGCTAGCTAGAGTTCACACAGCTATTCTAGGAGCAGTACATTAGTGATGCTGTCAAGGATATGAAGCAAGCTGAATTTGATGCTCTAAGGCAAGACAACCTCAGTGTCCTAGAGTATGAGCACAAATTCAATCAGTTGGTGAGGTATGCTCCTCAATATCATGGACTGAAGGAATTAAAGGCCAAAAGATTTGTTAGAGGCCTAAAGTCAGACATTTGAAAGGTTGTTAGACCTTTTAGAGCAATTACATACTATGAAGCAGTGCAGAAAGCTCTATTAGTAGAGCAAGAGGAGTATGAGAATAAGTACTTTCACAATGGACCAGGGGAAAGTAGTTTGGTAGGAGGCAAGTAGAAGAAGCCACCACATGGCAAGGGAATTGCCAAGAGTTCCCATTGTTGTGGTGAGGGCAAGCTTAAGGGGAGGTTCTCCGGCCTAAGGTGCCCTAAGTTTAGGAGGTTTCATGGAAAGAAACCTTGTTACTTTGATACCCAAGCGTGTCTACGATGTGGATCCATGGGGCATTCGATCAAAGACTACCCACAGGCTGAAAGGAGGTCAGAAGACCAAGGTCCAGTAAAGCCTATTGGGGCAGGACCTAGAGGGGTCGCACCTAGGGAGGGACAGTAGAGGCCAGTTCCTCTAGTGCCTCGGCCTCCAGTGTAGAGAGCTGGCAGAGTCTTCCAAGTAGAAAGGCACAAAAGACAAATCCTGATCTGAAAAAATCTGAGGAGAGGAAAAAGGCTCCTTGTAAAAATCCTTTGCCTACAAGCAAGGATTACTGTACTTCAATGACTGAATATATGTGCTGATGGCGGCGGGGGCCATCATCAATAGTAAATCCACTGTGTGTCGTGATAAGTGCAGTAGGGGGTTTCCGGGGAGGTAGGTGAGTCCAGAGAGGAGGTGCTCTGTGTGGACCGTGTACCATGGCCGGTAGCAGTTACTTCCCATGAAGGGGTGAAGTCGGAGAGTGCTTCCTGTGTGGGGGAGCGCCTGAAGCGGAGACTCCTCAGGAGGGCCCACCTGAAATACTCAGACAACATGGGTTAGGAGGTCCCTAGAGTCTTTTTCCTGGGAGGAGCCTCCGACGCCTAAGTTAGTACTCCGGATTGGTGAAGAAAGAGGGAGAGCAGTAAGCACCAGATACTCTTGCCTGTTGTATTCTCTTTTTTGGGCTTTAGGGGAGGAGGAGCGAGAGAAGAGAGCCCCCATTTCTGTGACCATTTTCCCTGTATGTATAAGAGGGGGTGAGGCCTTCGGATGGCGACACGTGTATGGATGGATGCCATCCGTATCTCTGGGTGTGGGGTCCCCTAGCCGCCTGCAGGCTCTTCGGGCCACGAGCTGCGTCAGGCGCAGCCCTACGTGACAGAACGTAGGTAGGGGCGGCGCGCCAGAGTGCATATGAGGGCGGCGTGCAGGGTGTACGGGCGTGATGTCAGAGACTCCTTGATGGTGACTAGTGTGCCTCCGAAGTCCCTTTGATGGACGTTTCCCTTCGTGGTGAGGGGCTTTTCCCGGAGTCATACCGTTACTTCGGGAAGTTCCCTGGCTCCGAAGCTGGTCCTTCGGGGGGCTTTTTCCCGCAGAAGGTAGTTGGTTCTTCTCCCCCGAAGCTTGGTTCGGTCGCCTTCAGGAGGGGGGTGATCCGCAAGTCTCCCGAGGTCGGTATTGGCGGGTTACCGAGGTCATGCACCTCAGGTATCTGACTCCCTCTTTTCCGAGGTTCCTAGGTGGTTGGGGCGATAGCACTTCGGCTATCACATGCCCCCCTCAGAAAGCCAGAGTGGAAACTTCGGCTAGTGATCCTTTCGGGAGCATTTTACGGGACTCAAAGTGTGATGTTTGCAGGAGAGGCACTTCGCTACCCAGGGGGTAAGCTTTGTTCGGGCAGGTGTCACCTGTTTGCCCTTTGGTCTTCTCGAGATACCCAACCTCTTCACTTTTTCTACCATAGGTTGGTGGATCGTCGCGTCTTGGAACTAGGCGTGTCAATCCTGGAGTGACGTGTCCGTGTTTTCGGGATGTCATAAAACGTGTCCTGATTTTTTGTGTCGGTCGACATGTGCCAGGTGCTGGTTGGGATGGGCACGCCTTTTTGCACGCGAGGGGCAATTATGGTGACATTTCGCCTTCGCGCAGCAGTTATGATGCCCTTTTGGCTGCCCTTCTTCGATCTATATAAGCCTCCTCCTGTCATACTCCTCATTTGTTTTTCTTTGCTCTCACCTTGCTCTCATCTGCTTCTACGCCTTTTCTTCCCTTTTTGTGATGGTGTTAGTGGCGGAGCGATTTCCGGCCACCTTTCATGACGGCGTCTAGGAATCCTGACTTCGGCAAAGCTTTTGGTGGGTTCTGACTCTAGAGATCCTTCGGTTTTTGCTTTTCTTTTAATTTTCCGAAGTCGTTTCTCTTCTTTCCGAAGTCTCTTTTTCGGTCAACCATGTCTTCGCCTATTCCCGAGAGCTGGCAACCTCTTATGTCCCACCCTTGTTGTTCCACTTCTGAGAAATTAGAGAGGTGGACAACTAAATTTTTTCTTCCTTCCTACGCCACCACGAGGTTACCCCACCTCGGACACTTTAGCTTTATGAACCGGGAGGACGAGGTCACCGTTTTCCGAGCCCAACTGAAGGCCGGACTTCGGTTTCCTCCTACAACGATGATTTGCGACTTTTGCCAATTTCATGGCATAGCTGTGAATCAACTTCCTCCCAATTCGTACTGCTATTTTAATGCCTTTCTCTGCATGTGCGGGGTCTTCGGGGTAGAACCCCATTTTATCCTGTTCATGCAGTATTACAAGCTCTATCCGGTCCCGAAGGGTGGCTTTTATTTCATGCTACCTCGGGGATCTGGGAGCAAGAAATTCATGTTCACCTTCGCTACCAAAGATAGCTGGCGAGGGTGGCAAAGGAAGTTCTTCTTCCTGAAGGTGGCGGAGGCCTGGTCACATGTTCCGACCAAGTGGGCTCGGGGAAAGCTGGAGACGGATGTCGTAGATCCCAAGAAGTTGCTAACTCCAGAGTTGGCGGCGAGGTTTGTGGACTTCGACAGACGTATTCGTGCTGTCGCCGACTGGGATGCCGAGGTCCCTCCACGCTCTCTCTACCCTTTCCCCATTATGTGGAAACTCATGACCGAAGAGGTCCTTCGGGAGTTGGGGGTGGTTAAGGAGCACAAGACGGATCTCGGCATGCCAGCTCCTGCTACCGAGGGGAAGGATTCTTGGCTGGTGAAGCTCCTTCGGAGCGAGCTCACTTATGAAGCCTTTTTTGAAAGTAAGTTTTCTTTCAAGGTTTTCAGCATAAGTGCCTGTCTGGACTCACGCTGATGTTTTTCTTCTTTTTCAGAGATGGGCGACGAGTCCGCTGCCTACTATAAGTCTCTCTTCCTTGGTCAGGCCGAGAAGGGAGAACAAACGAAGAAAGGCGCCTCCAAGAGGCGCAAGACTACTGGGAGCGGACCGTCTTCGGCCAAGAAGGTGAAGAAGGACACCCTTCTTCCACCCCCGGAGGATGCGGCGGAGGCTGGTGTCATTGCAACTTCCACGGAGGTTGGTGACGTCATTGTAACGTCCACCAAGGTTGGTGATGTCATTGCAACTTCCACCAAGGTTGCAATTTTCGCCGAGCCTGAAACTGCCGCCGGGGTTCCTGCTGGGGTGATTGCCCTTCCTGCTTCTCTGAGTCCCGCCACGTCGGCAGATCTTGTGGGCTCTTTGGCAGAGAGCCCTTCTGCCGAGGAGTTGGAGAAACGCCGAAAGGGCAAAGGCAAATATGTTCCTGCCGACGTGGAGGAGGCTCGGGACTCTGATGACGACTGTGCCGAAGTCGCACCAGGTTTGTCTCTTATCCCCTTGTTACTTGAGATCTCGCGGTCTTTCATAATCAAGGGACTTTTTGCCTGATGAGACGTATGCTTGTTTCTTTTTTGCAGAGGACTTGGCGCCCCTGTCTTGGAAGATTGAGCACGCCCGAAGGCGGGCTCTTCGGGATTCCCACATCCCAAAAGACAAAGTTCCAAGGGAGCTGTTCTGGTCTTTCACGGAGGACATGAATCTGTTCTCCGAGGATTGTCAGGACATCGCTCCCCAGATGGCGAGGGGGTGCTTACTCAAGCTTCCTTCAAGGCTGTTGCCAAGGAGTGTGCCTCCGAGGACTCCCTTGCTGCCAAGGTTTCCGAGCATGTTGCTCAGGTAGGCCTCTTCATTTTCCTTCACACTTTTTTGTCTAAGTATTTTGGCTTTCCTTGTAAATTTCACTAAGTAACTTCTCTCCTTCTTTTTTGCAGCTCCTGGGGTATAGCGGATACCTTAGGGCTTGGGCAGCAAAGCAGTCCTCGGTCCGAGCTTAGGCCGAAGATAAACTTGAGAAGGCTAAGGTCTTCTGCGCTAACTCGGTTGTGATGAACACCGAGTTGAGCCGAATAGCCAAGAAGAGGGTTGCCAATGTTCCGGAGGAATTCTTGAAGGGCCAAGAGGAGCTCTTGAAGGATTTCTCCAAGAAGATGTGAAACCTTGTTGAGAAGGTTGTGAGCCTGACTTCGGCCAACGAGGCCGTTCAGAAGGAGAAGGAAAAAGAAGCTACTCTCCTGATGAAGGCTCTTGCCGAGAAAGCGAACAATAAAAATACCCTCTTTCTGCTCTTTACTCTTTACAACCTCTCCCTCATATACTGACTTGGCTACCGTTGATCCTTCCCCTGGCAAACACTTTGGGGCGCTCCTAACCCACATTCTTCAAGTGTTGCAGATACCACTCAGGCAAAGTTTTACTAGAAGTCTAACATATCCTACATCAAAGATGTCCTCGGACATCTATCTACTTTCTTCATCACATCTCCGAGAGGAAGGTTACTTCAAACAATGATTGAACCACCTTGAAAAAAAGGCTGAAGGCGTCATCCTAAAAGGACCAAAGCATATATAGCCTTTGAAAGCATGTGGTAGTTTACCTCAGCTCCATGGAGTGATTTATTTACATAACACATAGGCCATTGTTTTCTGAGCTAGTCCTCCTATGCTAAAACTGAGCTTACGGGTTTTTCACTAATAGCCATGTACAAGAGCAAGGCACCCCTTCCTTAGGCTATATGAGAGTAGGCAACTCTACCAGGCAAGCCTTGATTCCCTCCCAAGCCATCTGCCATTTTTTGTTCCACGAGTTAGATGGACACTCCGTTCCAATGTCGCCTTCTGCCATTTTTATTACCACCTCAAAAAATGGGGGAATTACAAGTGTGTCATAATGGCTAAAACCATTATACTGTGTAATTCTCACCATAGTGATTGAAGTATGGTGGGTAAAAGGCTTGATCAACACGTCCCAAGTTGGTAACTTGGCCCCCAAGAAAATCCTTAAGGATTGCTTGTTTGTCAAGCAACCTATGAACTTTTTTGTAAGGTTTTGGAAATTTGGGTACTTAATTGCAAAACGCGCAAAAAAGAGACTTGGAGAGTTATGGGAAGGATATGAATGGCCTCAAAGTGCTACTGGAGGACCAAATTTCTCATGGAAGACAAGTTTGGACAAAGGAAACACTAAATCCAATAAGGAACTAAATGTCCTAGTGTAAACCTTAAGGTGTTTAAGCTTTTGACTTAAGCCTAAGGGTGGAATTATGGGGTTATCCCTGTTAGTGTTGTGCCCAAAAGCCAGTCATGAGATGATTGTATTTTTGCACATTGAGTCATGATATTTTATTAAGGCATTAATCCAGCAATTATGTTTGTTGTTTTGTTCCTGCGTAACTTAACAAACATAATTGTAACCCTAGAATAATGATATTCTTAAAAGTCCCTGGTCTAGTATTATTGTGGAGCGGGTTGCAATAATACATAACGACTAGCATATGTGGAGACTAATATGAGATATGTAGTCTACATATGGGTACAAGTTGGAGAACTTGTGTACTGGACCGACCCACCATGAGAACACTACATGGATCGTTATATGAGTGTCATAAGTGATTCCCATAGTGATCAGGGTATATGTAGTCCTTCGACCTAAGATCATCAAGGTTCCCTACATGTGAGTCACATACTTTGATACTTTCCTTTGTTGCTCGTAACTGAGTGAACTTGAAGGAGGTCATTGGGTATGTCACATATCATGTGGAGGGATTTGTATGATCAAGATGGGATTTGTCCCTCCTATGTAACGGGAGTGATATCTTTGGGCCCCTTGATAGAGTGAGACTTAGAAAATGCATGGCCATGCTCGGATGAGTTGATATGCCATATCAATGTCATCAGTTTAAGTTAGTCTACTCGGTAATCAAAAAACCAAAGATTGGGCTATACGAGAGTGACACATTCCATGTCTCGTGCTTAGTCTTGATATCTTGGACAAAAGGACAATGGCATATATCGGTGATGATCATAAAGGTATAGTTGAATCATCGACCATCTTGTCACTTGGGTAGCAATGATGTGTTGCTAGACACCGCTCATTGCTTATGATCATAAATGTGATTTATGATCATTGCCAACGTGATAAGAGCCTATTGGGTCGCACACATAGAGCATTTTGGATCATTAGAGTGCATGGGCTAATTATTTGGGTTATGGTTTCACTTTAATTTCGTATTAATAATGGGCCCAAAAGTTGAGCCATTATTAAGCCCGAAATTAAATCCTAATTAGATTAGGGCTTTGAAACCTATTAGGCCTGGAAGTTGAGTCTCACTATAAATACAACTTTTAAGTGAGAAATTCGTAGGTCTCCTTGCCCTAGCCTCCAAAAAGGACAGCCGCACTCTTCTCTTGCAATTCCTTGGAGGACGCAAGCTAGCACTGCGAGCGCAAGAGAAACGCATCTACCGGGACATGGTGGAAGCGTGGTGATCCCGAGAGGCTCGTGTGGATACCATAGAGAGCCTGAACATGTCAACTGTTCAGGTTTTGTGATTCGACTCTATAGTTGAGTGAGAGATCTCAATCGAAAATTAGGTATGAAAATTTTCGAACACCCGGTTTACCCCGTTTCACTTGGATCCTGGAGGGTTTCGGTTAAATTCCGCTGCGCTGTTTGGCTCCCGAAACCCAACAATCCCACCATGGGGGAGGCAGCCAAGACTTGATAATTAGTCAAAAATGTTGGGCACATGTGTACCAATGAGTTTAAGACAAAGAAACCATAATTAATGAGAAACAAAATGACATAAAGCAAGGTTAAGCTTGTTAAGTGTGTTTTGTGCCCTTAAGCTCATTTAAGGCCATTTAAGTGGCCAACTAACTTATCCCTCTCTCATTTTCCTCCTCCCCCAACCCAAGAACATAGCCATACTTCCTCCATAGCCACCACACCTTCAAACTTGCAATTGATTGAAGTTGAAGGCAAAAGGAAGCAATTGGAAGCAAACTGGAGCTATTTCTTGGATACTTCAATGATCAAGCTTGATTTTTAGCCTACCCACTTTGGTAAGGGTTCTCTTGCTCTCATGGGTTGTTTTTTTGTATTTTCAAACATCCATGGAGCTATGGCTGAGCTTGGAAGAGAGCCATGAGCTTGATGAACTAAGCTTATTGAGGGGAGTGCACTTATTGAAGGTTTTGTGACCTATTGTCAAGTGCACAAAGATGGCAGTGAAATAAGGGTTTCTAGAGCCCAAAGTTAGTATAAATAGTGTTAAAATCCTCCTAAGACCAAGAATTAGCTTGCAGAAGGGCTGCCATAGTGATTTGGTTATGTTTATTATGTGTTTTATGGACTAATCTATGGTTATTGTTGCTGCTGCATTTCATATGTTTGTTGGTTGTGTTTGGCTGCTATATGTTGTATATATGCATTGTGGTTTTTTTTGTTTTAGTGTCTTTGGATGCAGGTTTTAATGAGGATCACATTACCTTCAGAAATGAAGTGTTACCCTTACTAAGTTTCTCAATGAAACTTACTCCCCTCAATTCTGTCATTTCAGGTCCAGTAGAAAGATCACCTTCAAACTAACCTTTGTGATTTGAGTTTTGATCTGAAATTTTTGGTACATGAACGTCCACATGTCATTTTGTGATCTGAGAATTTTAGTGATTTTAGGAGCACATTTGGTATTTTTAATGGTTGTACTTATTGTGTTGTGCAGCAGCTGTCCAGCATCCTGATTTTGGTGTCCATGGTGTCTCAGGACCTCTTGTAACCTAGGGTGTGTATTTAGCTAATTTAAGACCATATTATAGTGCATGTATGCATGTACATGTAGTGTATGTAAAATGAGACAATTATGTGAACATTTGAGTAATGTTTTGGCTATGTAAGTGATGTGATGCAAAGCTGCCTAAGTGTGAATGATGAGCTGCTTACTTGTAAATTCTGTTTTGGCCACATAAAGTTTTTAAAAGAAAGGGAATGTAATTCCTATATGTAATGGACATATATGGGATAGCCTTGGAGGGCTTTCCCCTTGTGAATGAAGTTTTTTCATGGTTTGGAAAAATTGTATGGGCAAAAGGGTCCAAAAGTTGCTAGAATTTTGACTATGGACCTAATGTTTAACATCTCCCTGTGTAGAATGAATCTTGGTATGAAATTTTGACCACACCTAGAGTACATCTAGAGGGTTAACTGGGGTTTGGAATTCTTGTATTTATAGCCCTTTATCCAAATATATGACGTTTGAAAGTTGGATGAGTTACTATTCATTGGTCAGAATTTTGTAACCAACTTCAAAAATCCCTAACTTGGTCCATAGGTGGGCTGTTGATGTAAAAAAAAATTTCTTGGTTTGCTCTAAGTATCTAATTGATAATAGATCAAATAAAAAAGGGGGCTATGTGGCTAGAATGATACAGTTTATTAGTGGAAGTTACAGGTGCAGTAGCTGGCCACTAGAACTTAACAAGATTGCCTAATTTGTGGAAGCCAAAACTAAGACTTGTGCTAGTGTTTTCCTTGGTTGCTACCATGGTGTGCATGAAATGTGAATATGTGTGCAATGGTTGGACCAATATGCATGCATTTACTCAGTGACCAAGAGGGCCGCCTGGGTATGCACACTAAGGGTAGTGTTCTAATGGCCTACAGAACATTACCAATCCTAGGAGTCTAAATGCACAGCTTTGGCACCAAACTGGACTACCCCGGAGTGGGTAACACACAAGGCCTTAGGGCAGACCCTGAAAAGGTCAAGGTAGTGCAAGAGTGGGAAAGACCAAAGACTGTGAAGGGAATCAGAAGTTTCATAGGATTAGCTAGATACTATAGGAGATTTGTATCAGGCTTTTCTATGATTGCCTCAATTCTTACTCATCTGACCAAAAAGGGTCAAAGATTTGAGTGGACTAAGAGCTGTGAAAAGGATTTCAGGAGAGAAAAAAGGTTCCTTGTATCAATCTTTTGCCTACAAGCAAGGATTAATGTACTTCAAGGACAGAATCTATATGGCTAAAGAACCAAAGCCTATGTGAATCAAAAAATGAGAGACTTGGAATTTGAGGTTGGTGACAATGTTTGGCTAAAAGTTGCACCAACCAAAGGCACTATCAGATTTGGCAGCAGAACCAAGTTAGCTCCAAGATACATCGGTCCTTATGAGATCTTGGACAAAGTTGGCAAGGTAGAATACAGGTTAGCTCTACTGCCAAGCATGTCAAGTGTTCGTAATGTTTTTCACATCAGAAAGCTTAAAAAGTGTCTATCAGACACAAAGCATGCTATTGTAGTGGAAGACATACAGGTGGAACCTAACTTGACATATGAAGAAAAACCTATAGCTATCTTAGCCAAGGATACCAGAAGGTTAAGAAACAAACATATTCCCATGGTTAAACTTCAATGGTCAAACCACTCTGAAAGAGAAGCAACCTGGTGATGGCCAGAGGGCTACTACGCTTCAAAACCCCAAGCTCTGGCAAAGCGCCACCCTCAGAAAGGGCGAGCATCATCCTCAAGAAATACCAGTGCCAACCTCAGTAAAACAGGGTCTGACCACCTAACCCCTCAACCTCGGTGATCCACCATCACCTTTGGGGAATGACAATATTAGCCTTGGGAACACGGTGCTCTACCACCCTCAGTAAGATGGCCTGACCAGCTTCAGGAAAGATAGACTCACCATCCTTGGCAGAGGAGAACATCCTCCAAAATGGGTCCTCTATGCCGAGGGGACTTCTGAATAACAGGAGCAACCTCGGCAAAAAGCCCTCCCATCCCGAAGGGGTCTCAAGAACATGACGAAAATGGTTAAGGAGCCTCTGACATGCCGCCCTCACACACGCTATAACATGCTGCCCTCGCACATGCTCTGACACGCCGCCCTCGTACACATCCTGACGCGCAGACCTCCCGCGGCCTTGACTTCTGGCCAAGGCGGCCTATGGCCGGCTAGAGGTCCCCATTTCTGAAGGTACGGATGGAATCCAACCGAACACGTGTAGTAATCTGAGCAGGCGGTGTCAAGCAGGCTTTCCTGACACCTCCCTATAAATACTTGGGAAACGACCTTGGTAGGAGGACTCTACAAAAAAGAAACACATTCTCTACCTTTTACTCATCACTCTTCATCTGGCTAAATACTGACTTGGGCGTCGGAGGCTCCTCCCACGGAAAAACACTCCGGGGACCTTCTTAACCCTTGTTCTTTGAGTGTTTCAGGCAATCTCTCCTAGGAAATCTCTTCTTTAGACGCTCCCCCCTCACCGAAAGTCCTTTCTAGGCTTACCATGTCATACAACGAAGATGCCAACGGGCATCATCTGGCACCGTCTGTGGGAAACCACTCTTAGGTGGTCATCGTTGAGACTCAGGGTTCTAAGGACAAGAAACTCCCGAAGTCCCCGTCTACGCCGGAAGCTCAGCCGGAGACCGAACGACCCGCCGCAGGGACTTCCTTGCCTGAGGACGAACGTCCTCTAACCATCACAATGAGCTTTCAACGTGATTTTCAACACTCCATTGTGGCTAAAATGACTCAACAACTGGACCAAAGGTGGTCACAACAGCCTTCGGGACGAAGGGCACCTTCGCCAACACCCGATGGGAGAAAATCCCCAAATCTACTCACCGGAGTTCGGGGAGCGGGGACATCCGTGATGAATCTTTGATGGAGAACATGTCTCCCAGAGTCCGACGTACTGGAGAAACGGGGTCAAAAGGGGCTAGGACTTCCTGTCGGTGAAGTTCTTCACCGGAGGAAAGATCACAATCTCCCTGCCGCCAAAGTTACTCCCTGAGGAGGCAGTGTCATTCTCCGTTGTTGGAGGCCTCTAGGCAGCGAGAAGAGCCCAGGGCCACCATCCTGTTGGAAAAAATCCTAGAGAGGCTGGAAAAAGTAGAGAGGCAGATCGCCCGAAAGCCAGTATGGTCAAGGCTATCTGAGACCTTCACTAGAGAAAAGTAACCTTTCATCCGGACTGTAGTAGAAGCACCAATGCCAAGTGACTTTCAAGTCCCTCGCTTGGAAACGTACGATGGACGTAGTGACCCTCAAGCCCACCTGACCAAGTACAGATGCAGCATGGTGCTGCACGGTGCCGATGATGCCACCCTCTGGAAATGCTTTGAGGTCACCCTCTCCGGTCCGGCAACTGCGTGGTATAACTCCCTCGCCCCTGGGACAATAATGAATTTTCAAGAGTTGTCCACAGCATTCATGCAGCAGTTCATCGGTAGCAGGCGGATAGCAAAGATGCCCGTCTAGTTGTTTGATAGCACAGAGAAATGGGGAAACCATTCACGACTATGTCAAAAGATTTAACCGAGAGGCCTTGAGTGTGCTAGACTTTTGTCCTAAAATACGCATCCTCGCCATGATACGGGGACTTTGACGAGACTTACAACTCTTTTACGAGTTCTCAAAAGATCCTCTGGACATCCTCGGCGAGTTCTACCATAGAACCGAACAGCACATGATAACCGAAAAGCTAAGAATGAGAGGATCAAAGCCTAATCATCATCATCCCAAAGGCGTTAGCCATCAACTCCGCTACCCAACTGAGGGTGGAGGAAAAATTCGGAAGCAGAAGGGGAAAAGACCCATGTCATTTACTCCCCTAAACACCTCCCGAATAAACATACTGCTGGCCATGGAAAGGCAAGGAAACCAAATCCAGCGTCCGAAGGCCATGACTTCCGAAAACAAGAAAAATATGAAGAAGTTTGCCAATTCCATCGGGATCATGGGTAGGACACCGAGGATTGCTTCCAGCTGAGGAAGTACATCGAGTCTCTAATAAAACAGGGCCAACTTCGGCGCTACCTGCGGATGCCCTCTCCGAAGAGGAGGAGGGAAGGGGAAAGGAATGGAGATGACTAGGAATATGATTCTGATAGATGCCGAAATTGAAGTCCCAAAAGATAGCCGCCACCTCCGGCTGGAATAATACAGATGATCACCACTCGACTACCTTCGGCAGAAAGAAAAAGAAAAGCTAGGGAGATCTCGGTGATGGAATTCGATAACCCATAAAAAAATCTTATTCAGAAAAATGGGTCTGCCATAGTATTTGATAGCCAAGGTGCTGATCACCCTTCGGAGGCACGGGTTCGAGCAAAGCACCAACCTCTGATGCCCCGAGGCATCTTCGTTTGTTGTCATGTTGACAGGTGGGGAGACTTCCTGAGGAGGTGAGCGCCTGGAGCTCTGGTTTCCCAGCTGAGTGTGCCTGAAAAGCTCAAAGAAGAGGTTAGGAGGTCCCCGGTTTGCTTTTCCGGGGAGGACCCTCCGACGCCCAAGTCAGTTTTCTGAGTGAAAGTGGAGGAAGAACACTAAGGGATCAAGTGTCTTGCCTGTTTTGTGTTTTCTCAGAGGGAGGAAAATGCCCATCCTTTGCCCAGTCCCATTTCCTAGTATTTATAGGAGTAGCTGGTCCGTTCAGATCATGACACGTGTTCGGTCGGATTTGATCTGTACTTTTGGACCTAGGGGACAGGCAGCCGTTTGCAGCCTCCTTTAGCCCTAGACCCGGACAGGTTGTGTCAAGACTGGGGCGGGTGCGGCGTGTCAGTTTGCCGTTCTGATGTGACGTGTAGGGCTTGTGGGCGACATGTCAGAGGCTCCTTAAATGCTTATATCGTACTCCCGAGGTCCCCTGGGCGAGGTCGCCCTTTGGTGCGTGCACCCTCTTCGGATTCCATCCGTCTTTTGGTGCGAGCACCTCCTTCGGGATCTATCCCATAGTTCTGGGTGTTCCTTTGATGAACACCTTCTTCGGGATTTATACCCATAGTCCGGTGATTCCCTTGTTCAGGTGTTTCTTGTTCGGGGAAGATCCTCTTCGGGGCTTCTGCCTTCGGGGAGATTCTTCCTTGCTTCAGAGAGATGGCTTTCTTACCCGAAGACGGTCAGTTTGGCCCCTCGATGGAGACGGTGTTATCCTCGGAATTCCTGACGAGCTAACCGAAGTCTCGAGCTCATAGTGTTTGACTTCGCACCTTCCGAGGTCAGTAAAAAGATCCTCTCTTGGGTGACGTCAGACTCCTCGGCCAATATTCTGGCAGGGAGTTACTACCGAGGAGGCAATAGCCTTTGGCTATCACAGGCCCCCCTCCGAAAAGCTGAAGTGAGAAACTTCGGTTCATCGGTTTTCGGGTCCTGTGGTTGTGATATCTGCGCCGAAGACGCCTTCTTCTGCCTGAAGCGATGGGCAGCCCTTTTTGCGTCCTCGAGGCGCGAGAAGATAGGCTGTCCCTGTGCCGAAGATACACCTTCTGCCCGAAGTCACAGGCTGTCTCTTGGTGTCCTCGTGGCGAGGGAAAATAGGATAACCTTGTACCGAAGATAGACCTTTTGCCCGAAGTCACAGGCTGTCTTTTGGTGTCTTCGAGGTAACCTACTTTTTTGCCTTTATAGGTCTGCTCATGCGTTGCATCCTGTGTCCAGCAGAGTCAGTCTAGGGCGGCGCCTCTAGACCAAATGGTGTCAGAGGGCGTGCTCGACGTGATGGACGACACGTGGCACGTTTGCTGCGCGATGACCGACACATGGCACACTATTATTGGGTGGGAATGCACTGAGTACGGCAGGCGCGACTTTTCAGGCGCATTTAGCAGTTATGGCGACGCTTCGCCTTCCGAGGGGTACTAATGACGACGGTTCACCTGGCCTTCTCGGCCTATATATACCAGCCCTGTCATAACCCTTTTTTTGCTTATGATGAAATCACCGTTTTCCGAGCCCAACTGAAGGCCGGACTTCGGTATCCCCCCCCGGAGATGGTTAGCGCGTTCTGCAACTTCCATGGCATTGCCATTAACCAACTCCCACCGAACTCGTACTGCTATTTCAACGCCTTCCTCTGTATGTGCGGCGTTTTCAAAATAAAACCTCACTTTGTAGTTTTTCTTCAGTACTACAAGCTCTTCGTGGTCCCGAAGGGTGGCTTCTACTTTATGCTACCTCGGGGATCCGGGAGCAAAAAGTATACGTTCACCTTCGCCACCAAAGACAGCTGGCGAGGGTGGCAACAAAAATTCTTTTTCCTGAAGAAGTCGGAGGCTTGGTCGCACGTCCCGACCAAGTGGGCTCAGGGGAGGCTCAAGATGGATGTCGTTGACCCGAAGATACTGCTAGACGCCGACGTAGCACCTATCTTTGAGGACTTCGACAGGCGCATTCGGGCCGTCTTTGACTGGGCTGCCGAGGTCTCTCCTCGTGCCCTTTACCCATTTCCGATCAACTGGAGGCTCATGACCGAAGAGGTCCTTCGGGAACTTAAGGTGGTAAAGGAGCATGTGACAGACCTCAACATGCCGAAACCGGCTTCTTCGGGGAAGGACTCCTGGCTCGTGAAACTCCTTCGGGGGAAAGAGACTTATGAGTCTTTTTACGAGAGTAAGTTACTTTCTCATTTTTTCCTTCATAACTTCATCTTGGACTTACACTGATCTTCCTTTTCTTTTTTCAGAGATGGGCGACGACGCGGCTGCCTTCTACAAGTTACACTGATCTTCCTTTTCTTTTTTCAGAGATGGGCGACGACGCGGCTGCCTTCTACAAGGCTCTTTTTACCGGGCAGGCCGAGAGGGGCAAATAGACAAAGAAGGCCGCCTCTTGGAGGCGGAAGCAGACTTTGGGCGGCCCTCCTTCCAAACGGGCAAAGAAAGCTGCTCCTTCCTCTCTTCCGCAAATTCCGGAGGAGGTAGGCGAGGAGCCCGAAGACCCTGCTGCCCCTTTGCCCGAGGTTCCTTCTGTCGACGTCCCTTCTTCCGACGTCCTTCCTCAAAGCCCCACGCCTTCGCATGCTCTTCTGGAGGGCGATGGGGAGGAGACCCCTTCTGCCGAGGAACGGCGCCAAATAAAAGGCAAGGGGATCTCTACTGAGGCGACGTCGATTCTTGACGACGACGTTACCGAGGTGCCAGCAGGTTTGTACTTTGTCGAAGAACCTTTTTTGTAAATCCTTAAGGGTTTTCTGGCCTTAACCAATTTTTCTGCCTTGTTGTGCAGCGGAGGTGGCCGCTCCTGACTGGGTTGCCGAACACGCCCGCAAGAGGGCCCTTCGGGATGCCAAAGTCCCAGCAGGGAAAGTTCCGAAGGAGCCCTTCTGGACGTTCACGGAGGACATGAATATGTACTCCGAGGACTGTCCCGAGATGGCCAGGCAGGTGTGCAAAGGGGTGCTTACTGAGGCCTCTTACAAGGCCCTTACGGCGGCTTACCCAGGCGACAACTCTTTGGCCGCCAAACTCACTGAACATGCCGCCCAGGTACGCTTCACTGTTTCCTCAGTGCCAATTTCGCCTTTGCTTTTTACTTAGCATCATTTTCCCTTTGTTTGCTTTTTTTGCAGCTGATGGGGTATGCCGGGTTGCTCCGTGTTCGGGTGGCGCGAGAGTCAGAAAGGAGGGCGTCACTCTGGGACCTTTACACCAAGACGAAGGCCCAGTGTTCGGCGTTGGCTGCCGACAATGCTCAGCTGAAGCAGTCTTCAGAGAAGGAAATTGCTGAACTTCGGGAGGGGTTCATAAAAGAGAAAGAGGAACTTGAGAAAGGCACCTCCCAGAAACTTTCCGACATCGGCTCTCGGATGGCGGAGCTAACTTCGATCGTAGAAACGATTCAAAAGGATAAGTCAGAAAGTGACGCAATCCTTGCGAAGACGCTCGAGGAAAAGGCCCAGCTCGAAGCCGAGGTCGCATCTCTGAAGAAGCCTTCAGAAGAGAAGAAGAAGATGAAGGCATTGAAGAGAAAGTTCAAGGATTTGGAGAAGGATTACGCGGATTTGGCGGTCAAGAAGCGGGAGTCCGATGATATGACGAAGTTGGGCTTTCAAGACGGCTTCTGTCTTGTTCGGCACCAAATTCTGCAGAAGTTCCCAGATTTTGACCTCTCCTTCCTGGAAGGCATGAACATCCCCAAGGAGCCTCGGTGGACTTGGTCCAAGATCGAGCACTTGAAACTGCCTCCTTCTCTCCCGGCGCCGAAGGCTGCTGACAAAAGCACAGAGGCTGGCAGTTTTCAAGACGCCGAGGTTCCTTAGTACTAGGGCCTTTTGCCTTCATTTTCTTCTTCTTTTTTGTAGTCTTTCAGCAACTTTCTTCTCTGTAAGCACTCTTTGGCTCAATAGATAAAAATTTGGCTAAGTATTTTTTGCCAGATTCCTTTGTTTCCTTCTGTCCCGAACATTAATTCGCTCAAGAGACTTCGGAAAACCATACTTTTGCTTTCCTTTGTCCCGAACATATTCGCTCAAGAGACTTCGGAAAACCATACTCTTGCTTTCCTTTGTCCCGAACATATTCGCTCAAGAGACTTCGGAAAACCAAACTCTTGCTTTCCTTTGTCCCGAACATATTCGCTCAAGAGACTTCGGAAAAACTTACTTTTGTTTTCCTCGGCGATTGCTTTCGTGAGACTCTTGTTTTGTACTTCTTCAGAACTTTTTACTTAGACAAATTTTTGCAACTTGTGCAATACAACTTTCCCACCGAACTTTTTCGGCATAGAATTTTTTCAAGGCCTCTAAGTGCCAAGTATTTTTTAATTCTATGCCTTCGGCATCATCGAGCTTATAAACTCCTTTTCGTACTTCGGCAAGTACCAGGTAGGGTCCTTCCCAATTTGCGCGAAGTACCCCGTGGGACGGCTTTCGGGGTGCAAATTCAGCCTTTCGGAGAACGAGGTCTCCCTTCTTTATTCCTTTTGGCCTGGCGCGTAGGTTTATGGCTGCTGCCACTCTTTGCTGGAAAGCTTTTCTTCTCAGCTCGGCTACTTCTCTGTGTTCACTGACGAGGTCGAGCTTGGTTCTCAGGCCGAGGTCATTTCCTTTTTCATCGAACACTTGGACTCGTATTGACGGTTGTACTACCTCGACAGGGATGATGGCCTCTGTACCGAAAATCCGAAAATGTGAAAAAGGCGTTTCCCCTGTGGCTCTTCGGGGTGTTGTTCGGTAGCTCCATAACACGCTTTGGAGTTCTCCTGGCCATTTCCCTTTTGCTTCCCCCAGTCTCTTTTTTAGACCATCTTTTATGGTCCTGTTAGATACTTCCACCTGCCCATTGCTTTGGGGGTGAGCAACTGGGGCGAAGTGCATTTTTGTCCCGAGGTCGCTAATGAACTCTTGGAATCCTTTGTCTATGAACTGGGATCCATTGTCCGCTACGAGTACCCTCGGTATGCCAATCTGCATACGATGTTTTTCCATACGAACTTCTGCACTTCTTTTGCCGAGATAGTTGTCAGAGGTTCTGCCTCGACCCACTTAGAGAAATAGTCTACTGCTACTACGCAGAACTTTACGCCTCCAGGCGCCGTTGGGAGTGGCCCAATGAGATCTATGCCCCAAACTGCGAAGGGCCAAGGATAATCTGCCGAAGTCACGAACTCTGAAGGTGTTCTTTGGATATTCGTATGTCTCTGGCAACTACCACATTTCCGGACGAACTGCTTGGCGTCCTTTCTCAGGGTAGGCCAGAAGTATCCTTGGCGAAGTATCACTGCTGCCAGGGCGTCGGTTCCGATGTGCGAACCACAGGCACCTTCGTGAACTTCTTCGAGGATCATTTCAGTATCCTCTTCACTAACACACCTCTGTAGTGGATTTGCATATCCTTGCCGATATAGTTCTTCTCCAATTAAGAAGAAACGTCTGGAGCGCCTTCGCACTTTTACGGCTTCGCTGGGGTCTTCGGGGAGTGTGTTGGTTGCGAGATACGTTTTGATTGGTTCTTTCCATCCTGCGGCCACCTTCGGTCTATCTGTTGTGTCATTTCAGCCACAACAGACCTCTGAAAGTCTCATAAAAAACCCATGGTGATGACAAGAGGGCGTTCCTCTTCAGGCAAGGAAGTCTCTGGGGGACTTTGTTCGGTAGCTGGTTGGGTCTCAGGCGCGGACGAGGACTTCGGGAGTCCTTTGTCCTTCGAACGCCGAGTTTCGACAACAGCTACCTGGGAGTAGGTTCCCACAGACGGCGCCAAATCATGCCCCGAGGCATCTTCGTTTGTTGTCATGTTGACAGGTGGGGAGACTTCCTGAGGAGGCGAGCGCCTGGAGCTCTGGTTTCCCAGCTGAGTGTGCCTGAAAAGCTCAAAGAAGAGGTTAGGAGGTCCCCGGTTTGCTTTTCCGGGGAGGACCCTCTGACGCCCAAGTCAGTTTTCTGAGTGAAAGTGGAGGAAGAACACTAAGGGATCAAGTGTCTTGCCTGTTTTGTGTTTTCTCAGAGGGAGGAAAATGCCCATCCTTTGCCCAGTCCCATTTCCTAGTATTTATAGGAGTAGCTGGTCCGTTCAGATCATGACACGTGTTCGGTCGGATTTGATCTGTACTTTTGGACCTAGGGGACAGGCAGCCGTTTGCAGCCTCCTTTAGCCCTGGACCCGGACAGGTTGTGTCAGGACTGGGGCGGCTGCGGTGTGTCAGTTCGCCGTTCTGATGTGACGTGTAGGGCTTGTGGGCGACATGTCAGAGGCTCCTTAAATGCTCATATCGTACTCCCGAGGTCCCCTGGGCGAGGTCGCCCTTCGGTGCGTGCACCCTCTTCGGATTCTATCCGTCTTTTGGTGCGAGCACCTCCTTCGGGATCTATCCCATAGTTCTGGGAGTTCCCTTGATGAACACCTTCTTCGGGACTTATACCCATAGTCCGGTGATTCCCTTGTTCAGGTGTTTCTTGTTCGGGGAAGATCCTCTTCGGGGCTTCTGCCTTCGGGGAGATTCTTCCTTGCTTCAGAGAGATGGCTTTCTTACCCGAAGACGGTCAGTTTGGCCCCTCGATGGAGACGGTGTTATCCTCGAAATTCTTGACGAGCTAACCGAAGTCTCGAGCTCATAGTGTTTGACTTCGCACCTTCCGAGGTCAGTAAAAAGATCCTCTCTTGGGTGACGTCAGACTCCTCGGCCAATATTCTGGTAGGGAGTTACTACCGAGGAGGCAATAGCCTTTGGCTATCAACCTCGAAATAGAAATCACCCACCATAGAAGGAAGGATGTTCGACCTTGGGAAATCCAGTCTCAGCGTTTCTCCGTGCCGGGAAGCAACAATGCCGACCTTGGGGGACGGACAAGCTATCCCCAGAAGTAGGGGTGTCTCCAAGAAAGGTCACCTTCAGGAGGTACATTCCTGCAATATCAAAAGTGACCTCGGGAGACAAGTTCTCTGAAAAGGTCTCTTCTACCGAAGGAGACCTTGGGAGTACGACAGGAGCATTTATGGAGCATTTAAGGAGCCTCGACGTATCCCCGATAATCCGCCCCCCAGCCGCGTCCTGACACGCCGCCTGTAGGGACACCCCAGCACGCCACTCTCGGGTCATCTCAGAGCCTTAGCCTGGCAGCCCATGCCGACTAGGAGTCCTCTATTGCCCAAAAGACGTGGAACGCATCTTGCCGAACACGTGTCATGATCTGGGCCGACCAACCGAGAAGGACTATTACTATTCATCCCTCTATAAATACTTGGTAATTATTCCAGGTAAAGGGAGGACATTAATTTGAGATAAGATACATCTCTGCTCTTTAATCGTCTCATTACCTCAAAAATACTCACTTGGGCGTCGGAGGCTCCTCCCCGGAAAAACACTCCGGGGACCTCCTAACCCTTGCTTCCTGTCATTTTCAGGCGATATTCTCAGAGTACGTTCGTCCCGGGCCTTCCACCATTTCTACAAGCTCCTGCCGCCTTCACCATGACACACGAAGGAGATGCTGAAGGGCATCAGCTGGCACCGTCTGTGGGAAACCACACCCAGGTCGCCGTCGTTGAAACTCGGCGTTCTAAGGACAAGGGACTCCCGAGGTCCCCGTCCGCGCCAGAAGCTCAACCGGCAACCGAACAAACTGCGGCAGGGACTTCCTCGCCCGAGGACGAACGTCCACTGACTATTACTATGGCCTTCCTGCGTGAATTTCAGCGCTCGGTTGTGGCCGAAATGACGCAGCAGTTAGATCAAAGGTGGCCACAGCCAACCCCAGGACAAAGGCCCTCATCACCAGCGCCTCGGCGTGAGAAGAGCCCCCGATCAACTCATCGGAGCTCGGGAAGTGGGGATCAACGCGATGAATCCTCGACGGAAAACATACCCCTCAGGGCGCGACTTGTGGGAGAAACGGGGACAAAGCAACCCAAGGCCCCTCGCCGAAAGAGTTCCACCCCCGAGGCAAAGTCACCGTCTCCCCGGCGCCGAAGCCATTCCCCAAAAAGAAGACGTCAGTCTCCATTCCCAGAAGCCTACCGGCAGCAGGAAGAAGAACCTAGTGCCACACTCCTCATGGAGAAAATCCTAAAGAGGATAGAAAGAGTGGAGAGACAAGTAGCTCGAAAGCCCGTCTGGGCTAGATTGTCAGAAACCTTTAATGGAGACGAGTCGCCATTCACCCGAACAGTAGTCGAGGCACCTATGCCAAGTGATTTTCGGGTACCTCGGCTGGAAACGTACGATGGCCGAACCGACCCCCAGGCTCATCTGACCAAGTATAAGCGCAGTATGATACTGCACGGAGCTGATGATGCTACCTTGTGCAAATGCTTTGAGGTCACCCTTGCTGGGCCGGCCACGGCGTGGTACAACTCGCTGGCTCCCGGAGGCATCATGGAGTTCCAAGAACTGTCTGCTGCCTTCACGCAGCAGTTCATCGAGAGCCGCCCAACGGCGAAAATGCCCATCCAAATGTTCGATTTAGCGCAGAAAAATGGTGAAACCATACGCGACTACGTCGAAAGGTTCAACAGAGAAGCCTTGAGTGTCCCAGATTTCAGGCCGGAGATACGTATCTTGGCCATGACACGAGGACTTCGGAGAGACTCCCAGCTGTTCTACGAGTTCTCCAAAGATCCCCTTGACACGCTCGGTGAATTCTACCAAAGGGCGGAGCAGCACATGACCGCCGAAGAACTAAGAATGGGAGGCCCGAGGTCCGATCATGTCCGCACCGAGGGACCAAGTCAGCAAACTCGCTACCCAGCTGAAACAAGTGGGCGCCCTTGGAAGTTTAAGGGAAGGAAGCCCATCGCCTTTACTCCCCTGAACACCACGAGGACGAACATCCTGATGGCGATGGAAAGGCAAGGGACTCAGATTCAACGTCCGAAGGCCATGACCGCGGACAACAAGAAGAATATGAAAAAATTCTGCCAATTCCATCGAGACCACGGGCATGATACTGAAGATTGCTTCCAACTGAGGAAGTACATAGAGACACTGATAAAGCAAGGACAACTTCGGCGTTACCTGCGCATACCCTCCCCCAAGGGAAGGAGGGAAGAAGAAGGAAAGGTAGAGGACGAAGAATATGACTCCGACAGGCGTCGAAACCGAAGTCTGAAAAGGCGTCCCCCGCCCCCGGCAGGAGTAATACAAATGATCACCACAGGGCTGCCGTCGGCGGAAAGAAAAAGAAAAGCCAGAGAGATTTCGGTAATGGAGTACGGGAATCCATCAAAAAAGCTCACCCGAAAGGACGGATCCACCGTCATTTTTCCCCATGACGATCCTTTGCTAATTATGGCAAGGATAGGAAGCTGGGACGTCAAGAGAGTACTACTTGACGATGGCTCAAATGCAGACGTCCTATTCTCACACCTGCTACCAAGCTTGGGGATATCGAGAAGCGACCTCAAATCCGTCACTTCTCCTACTTTTGGAGTAGGGCCGTCCGAACTTCCCGTCCTTGGATGGGTAGATCTTCCTCTGATGCTGAAGGGAACTTCAGCAAACAACAGAAAGGAGCTGTTCGCCTCCGTAATGACAAGGTTCATCGTCATCGATGTCCCTTCGTCATACAACGCCATCCTTGGAAGGCAAACGCAAGGAAACCTCCACATTCGCCCGGATGTGAAGTACCTAACAGTTACCTTCGCCACCAAGGATGAAGATGCCGAGATCTTCATCGACCAGGGGGAGGTGCGAAAGGTGTTTGTAAAGGCGAGAAAAGCCCCAGCGACGAATTATGCGCAGACTACAGAAACAAAGGCTCTGCCCGCACAAGAGTCAGAAGAACAAGGAACAGAGGATCCCGAAAAAGTAGAAACGGAAGAGATAGAGCTCGTCCCAGGCCGAAACACCCGAATAGGGAAAAAATTGGCCAAAGGAGAAAAGGAAAAGCTTGTATCTTTCCTACTAATGAATAAAGATCTGTTCGCCTACTCGCCGAAAGACATGCCTGGGATAGACCCTCGCATAATACAGCATAGCCTCAAAGTAAACCCCGAGGCAAAGCCGTTCAGGCAAAAGAAGCGAAGCCTCTCTGCGCACAAAAACAACTTCGTCAAACCTGAAGTCCAACACCTGTTAGACGTAGGTGTAATCAGGGAAGTCAAGTACCCCGAATGGCTAAGCAATGTAGTCATCTCCACAAAAGAAAGGAGCAACAAGCTCCGAATGTGCGTTGACTTCTGAAATGTAAATGATGCTTGTCCTAAAGATTCATATCCTCTCCCGCCGATAGATCAATTGGTGGACTCGACTGCCGAATATGGGCTCCTGAGCTTCCTAGATGCTTTTAGTGGGTATCACCATGTTAGGTTGAACCCCGAAGACGAGGAAAAAACCGCCTTCATCACCGAAGTCAGTACGTATTGTTACGTCAGTATGCCCTTCGGGCTTAAAAATGCAGGAGCTACCTACTAGAGGGTAATGAACAAGGTCTTCAGTCGACAAATAGGGAGAAACATGGAAGTCTACGTGGATGACATGATAGTCAAAAGCAGATTGCCTGGCAGCCACATTGCCGATTTGAAGGAAACTTTTCACCAACTTAGAGCATTTGGAATTCGTCTCAATCCCGAGAAGTACGTCTTCGGCGTAAGTTCGGGCAAGTTCCTCGGATTTATGGTATCAGAAAGGGGTATCTATGCCAACCCAGAAAAAGTCAAAGCTCAACTTGAATTTTGAACTTCTGTCACAACAAAAAATGTGCAAAGGCTTACGGGCAGAATAACCTCCCTTAGCAGGTTCATCTCCAGGTATGGAGGTTGGTGACGAGCATTTTTTAAGGTACTCACTAAGGCAGCAAAAAATAGTGGCAACCTCAAAAACAACGATCATCCTTGGAACGAGGATTGCCAAAAGGCCTGGGAAGAGCTCAAAGTTTATCTGGCCCGACTACCCACTCTTCGGCAACCTCGAGAAGGAGAATCCCTTGTGCTATATGTTAGGTACCTGCTAAGTGCTTGGCTTAGGCCAAGAAAAACAAAGGAAAACAAAGAAAAGCATAAAGGAAGGATGAGGAGAACTATGGAAACTAGTACAGTGGTCTATGTGTAAAGCTGAAAATTTTTAGGGCTAAACTGCATATAAAAACTAGACTATGGAAAAACAGACAGAAAACAGAGAAAGGGGATCACATTGTACACTTGAATGAGTGGTACAATTAAAACTATCAACTTTAAGTTGATCATTTCGGCCATGCAAGTTTATTGGATGACTAGTGCAAGACTAGACCAAAACTAGTAGACAATAATGATTACTAGTCAAGTATTGTCTACCACTAAAGAACTATTCACTAGTTAACTAGTTAAACTAACTACTTTTATTCTAGTTTCATGGCCGGTTACACATGGGTAATTATAGAACTTTCGTACTTATGTTTGTCTTGTGCTTGGCATTATGGGCCATGTTTGGACTTAAGTGTCATTTGAATCAAGGTTTTAATGGTGCATGTGTAACTGTGAGCAAGTGAGGACTTTAGTTAGCCATGCAAATAAGTTGGAGTTAAAGACTTATGTTAGTGCCATTTTGAGCACAAGTGTCTTTCGGCCGAATTAAGTCAACACCATTTGTTTTTTTTCATTTCGGGCTTTCATTGTTCTTCCTAAGGCTGAGAGTTGTTCTTGAGAGCTCATCCAAGAATTGGTTTTGAAATCAAGAAATCTTGAAGGCATTTGAAGGATTCAAGCTTGAAAGACTTGTTTCGGCATAAGCTCACTTGGATTCAAGCTTTGGTTCTTGAAAATTCAAGGAAGGCCGAGACGTTCAAGCTAGGGTTTTGAGGTAATGTTTATGTCTCCTTGATTTCATGGTATTTCTTCCATGAACAAAGGATTTAGAAGCTCAATTGTTGTTAGATTGAGTTAATTGAACAAGTTTGATATTGGTTTGAAAATTGGTTGTTGGCCGAAAGTATTGGATGAGTAATCTTGGTGTTCTTGAGTTCCATGGAAATTAGTCCATGATTAAGGTT